>PVJS01021321.1:0-31634 GCA_004027185.1 Glis glis
CGCTGAGCTGGCGGGGCTGGCCGGAGCGCGGCTCGCGGCTGCTCCTGATCATCTTCCTGCAGGTAAGGGCAGCGGTGGTGAGCGTCTGAGGGAAACGACTTGTCGGATCGAGCCTTACCCGGCGTCTCTGGCCCTGGTGGGGTCCCCAGAGCGTGACGCCACCTCCCCGTTACTCCTAAGCTTAAGTAGACCCTATTGACACTTAGAATTTAGGGAAGGTTCCCCGAGCCACATCCTCCAGAGAAAGGAATTATCTTGGAGGGGAGAGTAGGTGATCGGCCGCCCGTCACACCGCAAGGAGAAAGCCCTGGTCTCGGGGGACCCAAATCTGGCCCACGGGGTTGGCTTCACTGGCCCTCACAGACCCAGGCTGGGCCCTCCCAATAGAGACTAGCGTATTTCAGAAGCTTGGGTCCTCCCTCTTTACTGGGCTAGGCGGGGTGCCCACGTTCAGAGGGAAATCGTTCTGGGGAGCCTGGCTTTCTGGGGCCAAGCTGGCTCTCTAGCCTCTTTGCTGTGTATGTGGATCAGCCACAGACAATGGGATTCTAGGCACTCGGGCAGGGAGGTGTGTGGCTGCCCCCACATGCACGCCCCCAGCAGATTCTCACGACTCCTAAAGTCAGGTAGGAGCTAGTCATTGAAAGGGTAGGAGAAAGTGGCTGCATCTCCTCATTGCTTTTCCATTCTTCAGTAAAATACAGACCCCCTTGACAACTTTTCCAATCTCAGAAGGAGATAGTAGTGCTTGTAGTGCGTAGTGCGCAGATACAGGGAAGGGCAAGAGTTTATACAGGTCTCCTTCCCTTGTTCCCTCTGTGTTTCTTGGTGTTTGAACAGACGACTTTCTGTTGTGTGTATAAATAGACATACCTCTCTGGGTTGTCTCTCTTCAAGTGCACTTCATAGGATGGCAGTTGCTCTGAAGACCTTGTGGTATTTGAACTGTAAAGGTACAGGAAAAGGAAATTGCCTGTCAGGTTCAGGTTCCTTTTGAGAGAGAGCGCCATTGGAATCTCATGTTTCTCCTTATGTTGGACTTTGTTTTCATGATCATAACAAAAGACTTCCTTTCTTGATCAGAGAACTAGCTTTGCTCCTTGATTAGCAAGATCATTCAGCAAACATCACATGCCTACTACCATTTGCCAGGCACAGCTTTAGTTGGCAGGGATACATCAGTAAATATTTTCATTAGGGTGCCTGTTTTCATAGAGCTTACATTTCTAGTTAGGGAAGACAGAATAAACAAATAAATGAGATAATCAAGGAGGAAAAATGGGATGAAATTTCCTGATGGCTTTAAGGGGATAAGAATGGGGAGAGCAGAAAGACGACTTTGGTCTCTGCTGACTTCCACAAGAGCAGTTTGAATGTAGAAATAAGTATAGTTGCAGTAGGCTAAAGAGAGGAGAGGAAGTGGAGTTAGAGACTTTAAATCCTCTCAAGCAAGAAAGTGAAGAGGGACAGAGAAACCAGCCTGTGGGTCAACTGCGGTGGGGTGGAAGGAGTGGTGTCTTTTCATCAGAGAGCAGAAGTTGATGATGCTACACCAAGGAAACAATTATAGGATACGACGATACTGAGCACCAGTGGATGGCCTTTCATGAAAGTACTTGAGCCCTAGTAACAGGAGGGAAAAGAAAAAGACAGGCACAGCTGTTGAGAGTATGGGTATAAATGCAGGTGGCTAGCAAGTAAAAAGGGAAAAAAAGTGTTCTTTTTCCTAAGGTTTCTTTAGTAGGTATATGCTTGAACTGGGCTTTGTGTGGGTGGGTGTGTGTGGAGGTTGTTTTATTTTTATGAGTCATTTTGGGAATGAGAAGATTTTATAAGTTCTAATAGAAATTTCTAAAAGAAATATTAATTTCCATAATTAATATTATGAGCAATGAATATCACTGATCAAATTGTATATAATTGTATACTCTTACAAAAATATAGCTATTATTAGTGTATATCCAGGGTGTACATACAGTTTTGTTTTGAGAATTCCTTCTAAATGGATCAAGGAAGCTTCATTACCAAGAAAGAAAATGTGGATCAGACATACTCTGATAATTGGCATTTTTGCATGTAAATGTTGAAGAGTTTTAGGAGCAAGTGGTTTCTGCCATGCTATCTACTTAAGTACATTAAATACATACTAGAATTGTGTTTTGCTTGTGTCCAGCTGATTGGAATAGCACAAATGCATATGCCTCTCAATCCACATACAGTATTCCCTATAAATAACTGTTACTGGAAGTTGAGAAGCTAAAAAATTGTCCTTTAAACCAGTAATTAGCTGGGATTTATTTATTTATTTTGGTGCAGGGGAAATTGAGCCCAGAGGCATTCTATCTCTGAGCTACACCCCCACCAGCATGATTCTTTCTTTTTTTTTTTTTTGCGGTACTGGGAATTGAACCCAGGGGCATTCTACCTCTGAGCTACACACCCAGCCCTATTTTTTATTCTTTATTTTGAAACAGGGTCTCACCAAGTTGCAGAGGGCCTCACTAAGTAGCTGAGGCTGGCCGCAAACCTGCGATCCTCCTGTCTCAGCCTCGCAAGTACTGGGATTACAAGCGTGTGCCACCACACCTGGCTTATTAGCTGGGATTTATTAATAGTGAGATTGTTTTGTTCAGTTTAGGTAGAAGTTGGCTCAAAGCAGGCAAATATTAAGTCTTTATTTGAGCAGCTCCCAATCTGTCAGCTTTTATAGGTAAGGCTCAGAGCACAATGTGATAGAGTCACATAGCTTAGGGTATATAAGGTGTTGTCTTCAGAGAGAAGTTTGTTGGAATAATGTACTTATATTGCCGGGTGTGGTGGCGCACACTTGTAATCCTAGTACTTGGAAGGCAATTTAGTGACACCCTGTTTCAAAATAAAAGAATAAAACCAGGCTGAGAGTGTAGCTCGGAGGTAGAATGCTCCTGAGTTCTATCTCCAGTACCACAAAAAAGAAATGTATTTTATAGATACTGCTCTAGAAAGAAATGAGATTTGTGTGTATTTTAGATTGTTCTTTAGTAGCCTGAATTACTTTCCTCCAAATTTGTAATCTGGCCTGTGATTCCCAGTTTTTTAACAGATGGATATATTTCTTCTCTTTTCAAAGGCCTTAAGAAATCAAGTTCCTGATATGCACGCAGTTTACCTTGGATGAAATTAAGTCAGATTTACTTTGATTCTTAGAAATATGTTTGAAAGTACTTTTATAAAATAAATAGCATTATATAAATCTTAGGTACTACTTTAGGTAAAGATGAAGTTAAAAGGTCTCAAATGTAGAGTCTTATAAGTTAAAGGGCTCAAAGTCTGTCTTAAGAAAATATTTTCCAGAGATTGTTGTAAAAATATAATTGTTTAATAAATTTTTAGTTCCACCTACAATCTTGTTTCCATCAAATTTTTTGTTTTGAAAAAGTAAAAGCATCAGATGAGCTGGGGAGAACTAGCCAGGGCAAAGTGACAATATTGGATACCACTTTCTTAATAGATGGGCAGTTAACCAACAGAGATGAAGCTTGGGAAGAAATTCTTTTTAGCAAATGTTTAATTTTTTTTTTTTTTTTTTTTTAGTACTGGGGATGGAACCCAGAGGCATTCTACCTCCAAGTTATACCCCCACCCGATTTTATTTATTTGGAAAGAGGGTCTTTCTAAGTTGCAGAGGGCCTCGCTAAATTGCTGAGGCTTGCTTCAAACCTGTGATCCTCCTGTCGAAGCCTCCCAAGTACTGGGATTACAAGCATGCACCACCACACCCGGCTAAATGTTTTTATTTATTTATTTATTTATTTTTTGCGGTACCAGGTGTTGAACGCAGGGGCGTTCTACCTCCGCGCTACGCCCCCGGCCCTATTTTTTATACTTTATTTTGAGACCGGGTCTCACGAAGTTGCGGAGGGCCTCACTAAGTAGAGAGAGACAGGGAGAGAGAGAGAGAGAGAGAGAGACAGGGAGAGAGAGAGAGAGAGAGAGAGAGCGTGCGCACGCGTGCGCATGCGCGAGCTGAGGCTGGCCGCGAACCCGGATCCTCCGGTCTCCGCCTCCCAAAGTACTGGGATTACAAGCGCCACCACCCCCGGCTCCTAAATGTTTAATTTTTGAGAACACTCTAAACTCTCAGGTTACTTCATCATAGAGAACTGAGTTCATTTCTAATATAAATAGGAATTTTAAGTATAAATTCATTCTTAAGTTTTTTTTATAGTTTTTAGACTCTAGATAATCTTGGTAGAATCTCTTTTGCTTTTCATTTTGTAGCAGCAGGTAATGTACAAAGCTACAGCTATGTATTTCTCCAAGTTATTTGTAAGTATTTTATTAGAACTACCATAAAAATTTCAGATCCCAAATTGGTTTCTTGGAAACTATCAATTTGAAATGATTTGCTCACAGAATACCACATGGGCATCTTGTGTCTACTGGAATAAAAGTGTTTAGGCATTTTGATGATCATTCTCATGTACTTACTGACTTTGGGGGCTTGATTTTGTTTTGTAGGGTTAATAACTAGTATTTATATAAGACAGAAGAAAAAGATGTCGTTCCGTAAAGGTATGGTCTCTTTACAAGTTATGTTACTGTTTTATTTAGTCAGAGGTAAAGAGATGTAATGTAGGTTTTTCCCATCTGTTTCAGTAAACATCATCATCTTGGTCCTAGCTGTTGTTCTCTTCTTACTGGTTTTGCACCATAACTTCCTCGGCCTGAGCAGTTTGCTAAGGAACGAAGTTTCAGGTATGGGGACCCTTACTAATGCTTTGGAATCTATTGAGGACCTGCAGTTCCCTGTGTCTCATATCATAACTTGCATCACTGTGTTAAAGGAAAGAAAGCTTGCTTCTTGGCCTTATAAAGACTGTGGGAGAAGAGCCGGGCGTGGTGGCGCACGCTTGTAATCCCAGTACTTGGGAGTCTGAGACCGGAGGATCCAGGTTTGCGGCCAGCCTCAGCTACTTAGTGAGGCCCTCTGCAACTTAGTGGGACCCTGTTTCAAAATAAAGAATAAAAAATAGGGCTGGGAGTGTAGCTCAGAGGTAGAATGCCCCTGGGTTCAATCTCCAGTACCGCTAAAAATAAAAATAAAAAAAAAAGAATGTGGGAGCAAGTATGTGTTCCTGGAGTTTGATCCCTGTTCTGGCCATTAGAGTGTCAGTCTGGTTACTCTGCTTCACCTGTTACTTCTTTTAACTTGAGCAGCCACATCAGTAATACTCTATAATTACGAAACAGAAATCATAAAGGTTTGTCAGCTGATTTTTTAAAACGTCATTATATAATTTCATTGCAAATTATTTTATTTCTGGTACTGGGGATTGAACCCAGAGGCTTCTACTTCCAAGCTACACTCCCAGCCCTATTTTTTATTCTTTACTTGGAAACAGGGTCTAAGTTGCAGAAGGCCTCACTAAGTAACTAAGGCTGGCTGCTAACCTGCGATCCTCCTATCTCAGCCTCCCAAGTACTGGGATTAGAAGCACGCGCCACCATGCCCAGCTTGCAAGTTATTTTAAATTAGTTGTTCATACTACTCTACCTTGGTCTTGAGGGATGTTTGAGGTTTCAGGTATTTGTCAAAAATCATTTCTGGATTGCTACTCATGGTAGTTGACCAGAGGAAGAAGAGAATAATAGCTTACCCTTGACTTTCACTGAGTAATGATAGCTTTTTGTTGTTGCTGCTGGGGATTGAGCCCAGAGCCTTGCTCATGCTAAGCATGTACTCTACTACCTAGGTATAACCCCAGCCTTGATGGCATGTTTTATAATGATATGTGTGCGTATATGTACGTATGTATATATATTCATGTATATAAAAAGCAATGCATGCTTCTGGTGGGAAAATGTATAAAAAAGGAAATAGTATTCAAGTTTCATGAGGGCAGTTTGTCCACTACTTTATCTCCCATGCCTAAGGATAATGGCTGATACAAAGGAGGTATTCAGTAAAATATTAGTTGAATGGGTGATTTCATTGCTTAGAGATAACTACTATAAAACTTTTTGCCTGGTATTGTGCATTCTTTTTCTCTGTGTATATATTTGTTCTACACAGTTGAGATTATACTAAACTATACATGCGACATGTTTTTCTATGTGATTTTATCATAAACATATCACCATGATGGCAGAAACTCTCCATATATTATTTTAATGCCCTGTAGTTTACTTGTTTCCACAGGAAAACATCTTTTGTTACAGTAACTTCCAGATTTTATTTTTTTTCCTGTACCGAGGATTGACCCTAGGGGCATTCTACCTCTGGGCTACACCTTCAGCCCTATTTTTTAATCTTTATTTTGAAACAGGGTCTCACTAAGTTGCGGAGGGCCTCACTAAGTAGCTGAGGCTGGCCGCGAACCTGGATCCTCCCGTCTCAGCCTCCCAAGTACTGGGATTACAAGCATGCGCCACCACGCCCGGCTCAGACTTTATTTATTGAGACAGGGTCTCCATAAATAGCCCAGCTGGCCTCAATTTTATGATCCTCCTGCCTTATCTTTCTGAGTCTCTGGGACTACAGGCCTGCACCACTGCACCCAGGGACTTTCATACTTTTTGATGACAATCAAATGCATTACATGCAGCATACACATATACATATTATTTGTTATTATCCATCCTTCATGATGGTAGGTATTTGTGTGTGTGTGTGTGTGTGTGTGTGTGTGTGTGTGTGTTTTGTTTTGGTACCGGGGATTGAACACAGGAGGGGTATTCTACCTCTGAGCTGTATATTCCCAGCCCTTTAAAATTTTTTTCCGGAACTGGAGATTGAACTCAGGAGCATTCTACCTCCAAACTACACCCCCAGCCCTATTTTTATTCTTTGTTTTGAAACAGGGTCTTCTCACTAAGTTGCAGAGGGCCTCACTAAGTTGCTGAGGCTGGCCGCGAACCTGGATCCTCCTGTCTCAACCTCCCAAGTACTGGAATTACAAGCGTGTGCCACCATGCCCAGCTGTTTTTTTTGTTTGTTTGTTTGTTTTTTGTTTTTTAAACAGGGTATTGCTGAGTTACTGAGGCTGGCCTGAACCTGTGATCTTCCTGTCTTAGCCTCCCAAGTACTGGGATTACAGGCATGTACCACCATGCCTGGATAGATTTGTATGTTTTTTTTTTTTTTGTGGTACCGGGGATTGAACACAGGGGTGTTCTACCTCCGTGCTACACCCCCGGCCCTATTTTTTATACTATATTTTGAAACCAGGTCTCATGAAGTTGCGGAGGGCCTCACTAAGGAGAGAGAGAGAGAGAGAGACAGAGACAGAGAGAGACAGAGAGAGACAGGGAGAGAGAGAGCTGAGGCTGGCCACGAACCCAGATCCTCCGGTCTCCGCCTCCCAAAGTACTGGGATTACAAGCGTGCGCCACCACGCCTGGCTGATTTGTATGTTTTATTCATGGCTGTAACCCCAGTACCTAGATATTGCCTGGCACATATTAGTACTTATTGTTCAAATGATGATGAATAAATGAATGAGAGCCAGGTATGGTAGTGCACGCCTGTAATCCCAGTACTTCGGACGCTGAGACTGGAGGATCGCAGGTTCAAGCCCAGCCTTAGAAACTTAGTGAGACCTTGTTTCAAAATAAAAAATAAAAAGGGCTGGGGGCATAGTTTGGAGGTAGTATGCCCCCGAGTTCAATGCTAAGTACTAAAAAAAGGAAAAGAATAAATGAATGAATATACAGTTATTCTTCTGTATACATGGGGGATTGGTTCTAGGACTTCCCATGGATAACAAAATCTTCAGATGCTCATGTCCCTTATATAAAATGGCCTGTTATTTGCATATAATCTATGTATATCCTGCTATATACTTTAAATCATCTCTAGATTACTTATACAGTATAAATGCTAAGTAAATGTTTGCTATACTTTATTGTTTAGGCAGTAATGACAAGAAAAACAAGGCTGTACATGTTCAGTACAGTAATTTTTTTTTTGGTACTGGAGTTGAACCCAGGGGCATTCTACCTCTGGGCTACACCCTCAGCTCTTTTTATTGTTTATTTTGAAACAAAGTCTTGCTAACATTGCTAAGGTTCCTCTTGAACTTGCAGTCCTCCTGTCTCAACCTCCAAAGTACTGGTATTATAGGCATGTGCCACCATACCTGGCTCAGTACAGTAATTTTTTTCCTCAAATTTCTGATCTGTGGCTTGTTGAATTCACAGACATACCCACAGGTATGGAGAGCTCACTCTATTATAAAAGGCAAGAAGAAAGATTTATACAGTAGTACTTGTAGTTGTTATGTGCAGTACACTGTGTTTTCTTTTCTATTCTAATTCAATTTTCTATTCCAATCCAGAAGCTTTTTCTATTCATATTCTGAGCATGGGGCTGGGGATGTAGCGCAGTGGTAGAGCACTTGCCTGTAACATGCGAGGCCCTAGGTTCTATCTCTGGCATCACAAAAAAACATTCTAATCATGACCTACTAAATTGATTTCATGTGTACTTAAATGATTTGTGGTTTGAGAAAGAATTAGTTTGTTTTCATAATTATAAATTGTGACTTTTCTTCTTGGTGGTGGTGCTGGGGATCAAACCTAGGACTTTGTTTTTGTTAGACACATACTCCACCACCAAGCTGTATCCCCAGCCTAAAATTGCAACTTTTGGTTATATTTCAGATTTTGTCCTTAAGAGAGGTGGGAAGAGGAATGATTGGGCAAAGGCCATGTACCTGTTTAAGACTCTTGATACAAATCACAATACATTCTAGAAAGGTGCTGTTACTTTCCTATAATAATGTATCAACCTATTTTTAAACATCCTTCTACTTTTCCAAAAGTATACTTACATATAAGGAAACAATTTCTGGGCTCTATACTTTAAAGCCTTTCTTTTTTTTTTTTTTTTCCTTTTTCTGTGGTACTGGGGATTGAACCCAGGGGCATTCTACCTCCGAGCTACACTCCCAGCCCTATTTTATTTTTATTTTGAAACAGGATCTTGCTAAGTTGATGAGAGTCTCACTACTTGCTGAGGCTGCCCTGGAACTTGCACTCCTTCTGTCTCAGCTTCCCAAGTACAGGCATGGGATTACAGGCATGCGCCACCATGCCCCACTATACTTCAAAATTTAATAGGAGAGAAGAGGTAAATTAGTACCATAATTTTCACCTTACCTCTTTTCATGTCTATATATCAAAAACTCCTGAGATTGTGTTTGTATCACATTGTCTTCCTTGTGTGTGTTCTTTTCAGATTCAGGAATTCTAGGGCTTCAGCCCATAGACTTTGTCCCAAATGCTCCACGACATGCAGAAGATGGAAGACAAGAGGAGATTCCTGTGGTCATTGCAGCATCTGAAGACAGGCTTGGGGGGGCCATTGCAGCCATAAACAGCATTCAGCACAACACTAAATCCAATGTGATTTTCTACATTGTTACACTCAACAATACAGTAGACCATCTTCGGTGAGCTCTGCTTGCCTAATGATTCTGCTTCTAGCAGATGTTTTAGAGTAGGCCAGCTCCCAATCCAGGAACAATTTTACAATATGCATATATATATTTGTGTATGTGCAGCACTGGGGAGCTGCACTCCCAGACCTATTTTTTTTTTAATTCTTTTTTGGTACTGGGGATTGAAGCCAGGGGCATTTTACCTCCAAGCTACACC
Source organism: Glis glis (assembly GCA_004027185.1). Classification (NCBI taxonomy): domain Eukaryota; kingdom Metazoa; phylum Chordata; class Mammalia; order Rodentia; family Gliridae; genus Glis; species Glis glis. The sequence goes on from PVJS01021321.1 coordinate 9,640, forward strand.
CCCAGCCCTATTTATTTATTTACTTATTTATTTGGTATTGGGGACTGAACCCAAGGGCTTTCTACCTCTATTTTATTTATTTTTTGTGGTGCTGGGGATTGAACCCAGAGGCAGTCTACCTCTGAACTACACCCCCAGATCTATTTTATTTTTTATTTGGAAACAGGGTCTCACTAAGTTATGTGAGCCTCACTGAGTTGCTGAGGCTGGCTTTGACCCTGCAATCCTCCTGTCTCAACCTCCTAACTACTGGGATTACAATGTGCCACCATACCTGGCTTGACATTCGACCTGTGAACCACACCCCCAGCCCTTTTTTATTTTGAATCAGGGTCTTGCTGAGTTGCTGAAGCTATCCTGAAACCTATGATCCTCCTTTCTTAGCCTCCCAAGTATTGGCATTACAGGCCTGTGCCACCACACCTGGTTCCTTCTTGGTTCCTTTTTATTTATTTTGAAACAGGGTCTCACTAAGTTGCTGAGGCTGGCCTTGAATTTGCAATCCTCCTGTGTCAGCCTTCCAAGTATTGGTATTAACAGGGGTGGGCCACTGTACCTGGCCCTATTTATTTTGAAACAGGGTCTTACTAAGTTACCACACAGGCCTTGAACCTGATCCTTCTGTGTCATCCTCCCAAGTACTGGGATTACATGAGTGTGCCACCAAGCCTGGCACAATATGCATATATGTATTTCTTTTAAAGTTGAGATTATATCACATATAAGCTGCATGTATGACATACTTTTCCATGAATTGTATCATAAGCATGTCCCTATGACAGCAGAAATGATATAAAGAGCTTATACCAGGAAGTAAATAAGCTGTCACTATGCATACTGTTGGCTCCAGTTATTGTTTTGGTCACATGACCTTCTTAGTGAAGGAAGTCTGGATGTTGATTTACAGATCATGAGTTCCTTACCTGATAAACATGCTCTGAATAGTTCTGGTCTAGAGTGGGAAGGCACTTGGAAACAATGGAAGGATAGTTTTGTGTAGATATAAGTATAGAATCTGATCCAAGTCCTTGCCCAGAGTGATTGGGGGGAAACCTTAGAGCCCATTTCCTCATAATTATGGAGTAAAGATATCAAACTTAGAAGGTGCTGTGTCAAGTAAGCAAAAAAAAAAAGTATATATATTTAATTACATATATAAAATATATGTAAATATATATATACATATACATATATATACATACATAAATACCTAGCATATAGTAATTTCTCAGTAAATGGGCCTTACTATTACAATTGTTATGATTAAGCCAGGCATGGTGGCACATGCTTATAATCCCAGTACTTGGGAGGCTGAGACCGGAGGATCCAGGTTCATGGCCAGCCTCAGCTACTTAGGCCCTCTGCAACTTAGTGAGACACTGTTTCAAAAAAAAAAAAAGGAAAATAGGGCTAGGAGTGTAGCTTGGAGGTAGAATGCCCCTGGGTTCAATCCCCAGTACCTCAAAAAAAATTGTTATGATTAATAGAAACCCAATTTGATGGGAGTCTCATTCATGAAAATAAATGAAGACTTACCAAGTTTATTTCAAGAAACGGTTTGTCTAACAGATTAACATTTGTCAGAGTTCTAAAACATTTCTGTTCTTGTGGCTTCATGGTTCAGTTTATGAAAGTTGCCATGACTTTCACATACTTAAAAAACTCAGAACCCCTCTAAAACACAGAAACATACCATATTGAAAAAGACTACAAAAACGGGATGGTGGCACACACCTGTAATCCTAGTACTTGGGAGGCTGAGACAGGAGGATTGCAGATTCAAGGCCAGACTCAGCAATTTAGTGAAATCCTGGGTTTAATCCCCAGTACCACAAAAGAGCAAAAAATAGACTACAGATATAACAATGTGCCCACAAAACGATTTGGAATAGACTAGAAAAAAATGTGTAGTACTTATTCAGGAAACACCAGCTTTTCTTTCAGACAATACCTCAGATTCAGTGGATGAATTTCTTAGGGTCATCACAGTGAATTAATATGGGTGTGATGGTACATGTCTGAAATAGGGCTGGGGGTGGCGCTGAGAGGCAGAATGCCCCTGGGTTCAAGCTCCAGTACCACACACACACACAAAAAAAAGACCAAGTCTCAGCTAAAGGAGCTTGTTAAAGACCCATTTGGTCCTAGGATTTTTCTTCCATTGATTACATTATCCTTCCATTAGGAAAGCACAAAATAAGGCTGTGGTTTGGAAACAATATTTAAAAGTGAAATGTGCTTTTTTTTTTTAAAATCAGGTCCTGGCTCAAAAGTGACTCCCTGAAAAGTATCAGGTACAAAATTATTAATTTTGACACTAAACTTTTGGAAGGAAAGGTAAAGAAGGATCCTGACCAGGGGGAATCCATGAAACCGGTGAGTTCCATGCATCCTTATCTGTACTTGGGAGTATCAGGAAATTATTAGGAAACCTGGATAACTTGTGGGTACAAGTGCACAGCAGTTCTCTGAGGACCAAGCTTGGGTGGTTCTAAGTCTTTTGGCTAAGGATTTTAAGAACATTCTGGTTGCTTCTATATAAATAAAAGCAAAGGCACTATATCCTATGTCAATTCTTCTTTCCTTTTCCAGCTAACCTTTGCAAGGTTCTACTTGCCAATTTTGGTTCCCAGCCAAAAGAAGGCCATATATGTGGATGATGATGTAATTGTGCAAGGTACCAAAGAACATTGCCATGAGTGCTGTTCTCCATCCAGATTGTGGGCTGCAGTGGCTATCTCATTTGTGTTCTCCTATAAGTTCACCGTAAACTGGGCGTGGTAGTGCACGCCTGTAATCCCAGTACTTGAGAGGTTGAGATAGGAGCATCGCTGGTTCAAGACCAGCCTCAGCAACTTAGCGAGACTCTTAGTAACCTAGGGAGTCCTTGTTTGAAAATAAAAAAATAAAATAGGGCTGGAGGTGTAGCTCGTAGGTATAATCCACATACCAAAAAAGAAAAAGTCGCCGTAGCCGGGTGTGGTGGCCACACTTGTAATCGCAATACTTGGGAGGCTGAGACAGGAAGATTGCAGGTTCACAGCCAGCCTCAGCAATTTAGTGAGGCCCTCTGCAACATAGTGAGACCCCCCCGTTTAAAAATAAAAAATAGGGCTGGGGGATGTAGCTCAGAGGTAAATGCCCCAGGATTCCACCCCCAGTATCATACACACACACACAAAAAAAAACAACAAAAAAAGTCACCATAAAGGGATGTGGGAGGAACAGGGAATCTCAAGGAAACTGGAAATGTTAATCATAACGCCTTATCCATTTCAGGTGATATTCTTGCTCTGTACAATACACCACTGAAACCAGGACATGCAGCCGCATTCTCAGAAGATTGTGATTCAACCTCTACTAAAGCCGTTATCCGTGGAGCAGGGAACCAGGTAAATTACTAGACACCTGACTCCTGGTATAGTTTTATAGGAAGAGGTAGCACATGGAGGGAACTCATCCTTATTTGTTGCATTTTATATTCCCCAATTATTTAATCCCCAAACTGATGCCTTTTCTGTAGATTAATCCATGAACTTGACAACCTAATTCTCCTTGAACATCTGGGTTTACTAAGTTAATATCTAGGTTCCGTTCTTTCCAATGTCACTTTTTTTTGCATATATATATATATATATATATATATATATATTCCATTTGTGTTCTTAGTACAATTACATTGGTTATCTTGACTACAAAAAGGAAAGAATTCGTAAACTTTCCATGAAAGCCAGCACCTGCTCCTTTAATCCTGGAGTTTTTGTTGCAAACCTGACAGAATGGAAACGACAGAATATAACTAACCAGCTGGAAAAATGGATGAAACTTAATGTAGAGTAAGTAATTGGCCCAGCTATGAAAAATCTTCTGTTTCAATCCCAAGAATCTTAATTTCAACAGGAGTTGGTCAGTACTCTTCACTAACATTTGTTAATTTGTTATCTGTCCTACCCAGAGAGGGATTGTACAGCAGAACACTGGCTGGCAGCATCACAACACCTCCTCTGCTTATTGTATTTTATCAACAGCACTCCACCATTGACCCCATGTGGAATGTCCGCCACCTTGGTAAGTAGATATTAACCAGTAGGTTAATTATTGTAATAGGCCTAAACTGATAAGGAATTAAGTGTCTGGAGAACCATCCTCAGGGATGGCATATGTCCACTGTTTTAAGTTTTCTGCAATTTGGCATGGCCTTGTGTCTGATGGCTACAATAATTTGGCTTTTCTCAATTATAAGGGTCCAGTGCTGGAAAACGCTATTCACCCCAATTTGTAAAGGCTGCCAAGTTACTTCATTGGAATGGACACTTTAAGCCATGGGGAAGAACTGCTTCATATACTGATGTCTGGGAAAAATGGTATATTCCAGATCCAGCAGGCAAATTCAGCCTAATCCGAAGACATACAGAGATATCAAACATAAAGTAAAACAGAATTTAAACTATAAGCATTTCTCAGGAAATCCCGGAAGCCAGTGTGTGTGAAAACACCTCTCTATAGCAACCCGTGGAAAGAGGGATGTTTCGGTTGGGTAAAAATGTCACATTGCCCTCCTGTCTAGAAGTCAGCTTTCCAGATAAACTAAAAAATGTTTGCTTACTACAGTGCTGACTGACCAGAAGAATGGATTGATAAGAATGATATAACAGGTTCAACTAGCTGGCACAGCTAGTTCAAAGCTGCTTCATGGTTTTAATTTTGTAACCTGTGGCCCAAATCTGTAAATAAAACCTACATTTTTCAGTAGACTTCTTTGCTTCCAGATAATTTTATACAGAATGTAGATACCTTCTAAACTGTTTTGATTATTTTAATGTATGCATCATGGTACATATTCACAAAATTTACAGTTTATGTCATGGCACATTATACACACACAACATAAAGGACACAGTTCTGTTATACATAATCGGTGCTGAAGTCATAAGCATCATCCTCTTCAGTCTTTTTATCCAAGATAAAAGATGTTGCAGATGGTTCACCTATATTGAGTAGAGAAAAATAAAGTAAGGTTTTATAGGAAATTGTAGAAGCAATTGTATGCTAAGCTGCTTTGCTACAAGTGCTTTGCAGCTGAACATGGTGGTGCATGCCTGCAATCCTTGTACTTGGGAAGTTGAGACAGGAGGATTGCAGGTTCGAGGACAGCCTCACCAAGTAGTGAGACTCTCACCAACCTAGTGAGACCTTATTTCAAAATAAAAATAAAATAGGGCTGGGGGTGTAGCTTGGAGGTAGAATGCCCCTGGGTTGAATCCCCAGTACTCCCCCCATACCCACAAATCCATTGCCCCAGATCACCTGCTGATATAGATTCTTCAGGTGGTGCCTCTCTTGTCTCTTTTACAGGGGACAGGATCTTTTCCTTTGGGACAAAGAAAGGTGCAGGGTTAGTAGTCCTTTTCTGCTCATTAATCCAATTATGTACCTGGAAAGCATTAAGTCTTTGAAAGTACACGTAAGATGTATAAAATCAAGGCTAAGGATCATAAGCTTCAATGCCTCAATTGTATGGGGCTTCTTTTTTCAGTTGATTATACAATATTTTATTTGTACCTTTAGCCTCTCCCCATTCATTGCACATTATAATGCTAGAAGACTCACTTTAGATTTAACTCACAGAGAACACACTTACATCAGCTTCTTCACAATCGACTCTTTCTTGGTCACTGACAATGTCTTCATCTTCCTCTTCTTCCTGTTTCCTCTCTCTCTGTCTTGGCAATTCTTCCGGTATGTCCCTTTCCTCTATCATTCCATTTGTCAGACCCGCAGAATGGAAAAGGATACTACTGGCTAAACCAGGGCCCCTGATGGCTAGGAAAGTAACAAAGCCCACATAACTTTAACAGCCTGTCAGTGGATGAAAACAGCAGTAAAACACAAGTCTCACTCACCTTGTATACTATATGCATTGTTCTTTTCCAACTCATCCAGATTAAAGCCCCTTTTCAGGTCTGCCACAATATTCTCATTAAAATATGGAGACAGAGTCCAGGAAGTAGGGGGATGACAATAGTAACCTAATGAGGCACTGGAATTAAAAAACACGATCAGTCAAAAAACAGTTCCTTTATTCTTTATTCCAGACACTATTCTAAGTGGTCACCAAACTGCCAAAACAAAGAAGCTTTACCCTGTCCATTCAGACCACAACAGTTTGGCAGCACCTTCAACATTTGGGCTTCCACCTTTTTGGTGCAGACCTCTTCTTTGAGCAAGCTTGGTAAAAAAATCCAGAGAATTCTTATAGTCCGGGACAGTATATTGTAATACTACCTTAAACAAAACAAAACAGGAACTATCATTCATCTGATAAAGCATAGATGAGAAAAAAATTGAAAACCTTCCAATTAAAATGTGTACAATGAAAATGTGGTGGTGAGAAGCTCAAAGAACGGGGGGAGGGAGTTCTTTTACCTGTCTAACTTCAGCCTGGGAGAGAATGGCACTGGCAGCCTCCATTGGTTTTACCACTTCAATACTTGCTGGACTCCGCAGAGCAAGTGCAGTGGAGGAGTTATGTGGTGATACAATGAAGCATGGACTATCTATCATTGTGATCCCTTTGTCCAAGGGAATAACCTGCATGTTCCTGAAAGAAGAGAGAAGGAATTAAAAGGGCATTGGTGTATCTAGAGGACAAGAGACAGAACATGAAGCTCAGGGTTGGATTGAACAAACTCAGCACAGTGAGTCAGATCCATTTTATCATCATTTGCTTCATGTTTATCTACAAGTCTAATAGCATACCAACCCTTCTAAAGAAAAAACATTACACGTTGTAGCTTGTGTGTTTACCTAAACACATGGCTGTTTCCTCTGCCATAAATATTCTTTCTTCTACCTGGCAAACTTCTATTCATTTCCCAGGTTCAAACATCACTTTCTCTAAGACAGCTTTCCTTTCTCTCAATCTATTTGTGTTTCAAACTAAGTTGTGGACAGCTTCCCCACTCTAATTCTTCCACAAATGTACCACTGGCTTCACCTTTCTATAAATGACAACTAAAGAAAGAATAGGAAATTGTCTTCCCAAGATAACCAAAATAAAACTATTGTTTACTCATCTATAATAAAAATTCCAATTATAGAACAGCTCAATTTACCTTGTAAGCCCCATGGATACACCAACATTACATATCCTTTCTTGTTTTAAGCTATTAATGATGCTGCTTTTTCCCACATTTGGGAAACCTAAAAATAAATCAAAATCCATAGATAAAACACATTATGTATTGGTTAATTATAAAATTTTCACTGCTCAATCTTATGTTTGCCTGATGTTTGGAGCAAGATCAGAAGTGGATCTGAGCATCTTCATTTCAGCACTAAGACCAATCTTAACTTCTTCAGTTCTTGCAAAAGTAATGAAAGGACAGGAAGAGGCTATACATACTCTTGCAAATAAACCAAGAGTATGTATGTGTATATACATATTTACTTACAGCACTAGGGATTCAACTTAGGATCATACATATGCAAGGCAAGCACTCTACTACCGAGCTATATCCACAGCTACCAAAAACTCTTAGAAGCTAGCTTCTTGCAATGCTTAGTCCCAATACAGATGTGAACCAGGTGTCTAAATTGTGTGTATGTGCTGTGGTGAGGTGGGCAACAGCTAATTTTTGGGCAAGTCCTTTGTTTCACAACATGGTTCTGTTGACATGGGAAAATTCTTGGCTAAGTATATCTTGACATGCAAGAGGTAGAATGTGATGAATTGAAACTCACCAATCACTCCAACCTGAATAGCTTTGCCGTAAGTCTCCTGAAAACCTCCAAGAAGTTTCCAAAGGCACTCTCTGCCAAAACAGACTTTACTTTTAAATGGAACGGCTTTCTTCTTTACCTTCATATTCTAAAATTCCAAATGTATTGGATTAGTTATTCTGAAAAGTCACCAGATAAAACCCAAGATATTCATCACTAGACTCTGGCCTTTCAGATCTCAGGATGAAATCAGAGTTGGATCTTATTATTTTTCACTTTTTTATCAACATTTTGTACACTCATCATATTTCAACCATTCAAGATCTGAAAGAACCACACTTGCCAGCATCAACAGTAAAGTGTACCTTCATTATCTTCCCTTTGTCCTTCAGGCTTGTTGAGGCTTTGAACACCACGGTTGGCAACTCTTTCTTTAAATAATTCAGCCAGCTCTCTAAATTCTCCCTGGGTACCAGATCTGATGGGGATTAGGAATAAGACATATGCTTCAATGTGGTCATTCTGCTGAGATGAATTTATGAAATGTGGTAAATCACAGCTTTCACTCATTTCCTTTGTCAAAAGGATTTAACTGGAAAATGGGGGAAGGGTATGCTTCCTACCATGCTGCCTCTGTCTTGACAAAAGCTTAATATCTACACTTCCATATTCAATTCCTCCTGCATTGCTGCTCACCCTTTAAGGACTAAGTCAACCTCTGCATTACAACCCTACAGCTATCTAGGATCTACCCTGAACTAGCAGCCACTTATTTTCTGAACCTAACAGCAATTTTCTATCTGGTTCCTAGAGTGTGTGTGTGTGTGTGTGTGTGTGTGTGTGTGTGTGAATGAGAGTGTTACTAGGGATTGAGCCCCGGGGCATTCTACCTCCGGGATACACCCCCAGCCCTATTTTATTTTTATTTTGAAACAGTCTTGATAGGCTGATGAAAGTCTCACTACTTGCTGAGGCTGCCCTCGATCCTGCAATACTCCTGTTCTCAGCCTCCCTACATACTAGGATTATACAGGCGTGTGCCACCATGCCCAGCTGGTTCCTACTTTCTGTTATATAAGTCTCTGTTTAGGCATTTCTCTGCTTGCTGCTCAAACCCAAGATACATAATTATTCCATGTAAGTATTTTGTCATACACAGTCCCATTTACCCCACTCCAGAAATAATACTCAACATTGTGCAGGTGGCAGGGAGGATCTAGCACTATTATCACTTCCTATATGAAACATACTACACAGTAAGCTTACAGTTTTTTTGTACTGGGGATTGAACCCAGAGGTATTTTACCTGAGCTACACCCCCAGCCTTTTTATTCTGAAAAAGCCCCAGAGTTGCTGGGGCTGGCCTCCAACCTGTGACCCTCCTGTTTCACATTCCCACATACTGGGATTACAGGTATGCTTTACCATGCCTGGCTTACACTCTTAAAAAACAAAGTGTTAAGTACTGAATGGTGAAAGAACAGGAAAAACTAGTTGAACTGCTTGTAAAAACAACCTCCTCTAGCCAGGTGTGGTGGTGCATGCTTGTAATCCCAGTACTTGGGAGGCTGAGACAGGAGGATTGTAGGTTCGCAGCCAGCCTCAGCCACTTAGTGAGGCCCTCCGCGACTTCGTGAGACCCGGTTTCAAAATAAAGTATAAAAAAATAGGGCCGGGGGTGTAGTGCGGAGGTACAACACCCCTTGGTTCAATCCCCGGTACCGCAAAGAAAAAATAAAATAAAATAAAATAAAAAACATGGCTGGGGGTGTAGCTCAGAGGTAAAATGCTGCAGTACTGCAGGAAAAAGAAAAAGAAATAACCTCCTTCCCACCACATAGCACTGTACTAGAATACACGTGCTCTGGCTTTGTTGAGGTCAGAGTTGGATCTTATCAGTCTTCAATGGCAATCAGACTGTTCAGATGTTTTCCTCATACCTCATGAGAGCACAGAGACGACAAAGAGAATCCCTTTTACTCACCTGACTTATTTAGTACAAGTACTAGCTTCTTATGTCCACTCTGGACAATAGCCTCTTCTACCTGAGGACACCTGGAACCAAGAGGATCTCTGGCGTCCAACACCTCTAGCACAACATCTGAGGCTTCAATCACCTGTTGAGAAAGAAATAATTGTAACACTATTCCTTGTTCTGGGAACCCCCTCAAAATGAGCCTATTGGCATCATCCACTTGGCAACAGAGTGAGCTCAGAGTTGAATCTCATGTCTTCACTTTGGTATTAAGAATGTTGACATGCTCATCATTTCTCACACAGGACAGTAAAGTACTTAAGCCTGCTCAGCAGCCTCTGCTCAACCTAGATTTCAAAAGTGAAAATACTCCTGTCTGCTGGGCGTGGTGACGCACGCTTGTAATCCCAGGACTTGGGGGGCTGAGACAGAAGGATCGCAGGTTTGTGGCCAGCCTCAGCTACTCAGTGAGGCCCTTTGCAACTTAGCAAGCCCGTTTCAAAATAAATAAAAAATAGGGCTGGGGGTGTAGCTTGGAGGAAGAATGCCCCTGGGTTCAATCCTCAGTACCGCAAAACAAATGTAGTTTGGTACTGGGGATTGAACCCAGGGGTATTCTACCTCTGAGCTACACCCCTAGCCCCTTTTAAAAATTTTATTTATTTTGAAACAGGATCGTGCTAAATTTCTGAGCCTGGCCTCGAACCCGATCCTCCTGTCTCAGCCTCCCAAGTACTGAGATTATAGGCCTGCACTACCACTCCTGGCTTAATTATGTAGCTTGACAGGCTCTTTTGACCTTTCCAAGAGATGCTGAGAGGCAGTTAGGTCTGTTTCCAGAATTTCTACCTTTAAATTCTGGTATTTGCCCAAGGAATGACACTAGTATTTCCAATCTCATTACCATTTTTAGACGGTGACCTAGACTAAGGTACCTTTTTTAGTTCCTGACAATGTAACTTCTTTGGATTCTGTTTGCCCAACTTGGCTTTCTTAGTTTTGTATTGTCCAAAGTCCTAGAGGGTATAAAGATAAGGGGAAAGAGACACTAACTTATACATATAACAATTGCAACCTGTGTCTTCCCATTTTTCATAACTGATTAGGTTAAATGTAGTTGATATTTTAAATAGGCAAAACAAGAGTCTGAATTCAGTTTTCTTCCTCCCAAGAGACCCACCAGCCTGTGTATATACTTTTACTTCTGCGTTAGAACTTATCTCTCATTTTTTTTTTTTTGCGGTAATGGGGATTGAACCCAGGGGCATTCTACCTCTGGGCCACACCCCCAGCTCATTTTTTATTCTTTATTTTGAAACAGGGTCTCACTAAGTTGCAGAGGGCCTCACTAAGTAGCCCAGGCTGGCAGCAAACCCACATCCTCCTGTCTCAGTCTCCCAAGTACTAGGATTACAAGTGTGCACCACCACGCCCGATATCTCTCGATTTTAAAGAGATATAATCCTACCTCCAGAGGTTCCAGATCAGATGACTTATCACCAGGGTTACTTTCAAGTTTTCTTTTGTTTTCTTGTTCTTTCTGCCTATCAAGTTTCTGCTGCTGTTTTTGTTCTTCAAGCTGTGTCCAAGCCAAAAGAGAAATGAATGAGCCAGTGACTGATATTACCTTACTTTTTTTGGTGGTACTGGAGATTGAAGCCAGGGGCATTCTACCTCTGAGCTACACCTCCAGCTCTATTTTTTTATTCTTTATTTAGAAACAGGGTCTCACTAAATTGAGGAGGGCCTAAGTAGCTGAGGCTGGCCACGAACCTGCCATCCTCCTCCCAAGTACTGGGATTACAATCATGTGCCACCAAACCCAGGTTTACCTTCATTTGAAAATAACATACATACCCACATCACCACTTATTTTGTGTGTGTGTGGTACTGGGGGTTGAACCCAGGGGCATTTTCCCTCTGAGCTACACCCCCAGCCCTATTTTATTTTTGAAACAGGGTCTCACAGAGTTGCTGAGGGCCTTGCCAAGCTGCTGAGGCTGGCCTGAAACTGTGATCCTCTTGCCTCAACCTCCCAAGTACTGGGATTACAGGCATGTGACACCACACCCAGCTCCACACCACTTATTCAAACTTTTGACTAACATAACTTACCTGCTGTTTCCTTAGCTCAGCTTCCCTAAGAAGAGCCTCCTTAAAGGGAGCACTGTTTGGAACTCCTGGGTCTTTCCTGGGCTTCTTATGACCCTGCTTTTTAGCCTCCTTCCTCAATTTTCGATGGTGCTCACGAACCTATTATAATTAAAGAATGCTTCACTTTACAAAACTATGTCTACATGAACAGAAGCGAGAAACCAATAGCTCCAGTTTAGTTATGCCTTCAAAATGCTCTAGAAAAACAGCTTTAATTGGAGTCATACAGAGAGAATGCATATATATGTATAAATCAGCCAGAAGGCTCTTTACAGAGATTGGTATATCATGCTGAATAAAGTTTACAAACTCTCTCATTAAAAATTACTGTATTTTCCCACAGCTGCACTTCATATGGCTAAGAGCTTATGCCCATGGTATATCCAATCGCTGAATCATTACTCTGGACTTCCCAGTTGAGAGGGGAACAGTATATATGGTATAGGTCTCCCAAGAAAAACTTACCTTTTTTTGGATTTTATACCGTTTATGGCAGGTCATGCGTTTACTTGCTTTTCTTAACTCTAAAAATAAAATTAAAAACTGACTAGACACAAATGACGAGTACATTTACTTTCTGATGAGTATACTACAATGTCATGCCTTTTTTGCGTGTTAAATCATTAGCTATCATAACTAATATTAAAAATCATGTGTGCTGTTTGATAAGCATACATGACACTTTTAAATCCCAGTGAATCTGAAATCAACAGATCTGGCATAGTGCCAGTGCCCCACGCCTACTCTTCTTGTATTAGTATGGGATCACTAACAGGAGACTGCGACCCAAAAGGGTCAAGCATCATCAATCCTAAGGCTGAAGAGAGTAGTGAGTTTGAGAGGCGGCCGTCGGCTCTTAGCCACAAAGGAAAACGCAGGCTCACACGCTGTTTCCCTATAGAAATCCGGCTCGTCTTCTCAACCTCCGCGGGCCAAACACTGCGCTTCTGCACCGTGGGACCGCGATCAAAAGGATCGACTTTAAGGCCTTCCAACCCTCATTCTACGCGTGAACCGGGCGATGGCCTACCCACAGTCCACCCCCCATCTCCGCAGAGACCAAGCGGCACAAAGCGCACGGATGGGTTTGGCCACATCCAGAGACAGGGGCCACCCCTCGCCCTCCTCTCGTCCCCACTCACTCGGCCGCTTCATGCTGGCTGTGGAAACCGCAGTGGCCGCAGAAGTAGGGACAACGGCGTGCCTCTGCGGGGGCCACGTGTGAACTGAGGCCAGGGACGAGCGTCACGTACGCACGCTACCGCCGGAAAGTGCGCCGCCGCTCTTCCGCGTGCGCGCGCACGCAGTGTCGTGCAGAGTCAGAATCCCTTGGCGGCCTCGGGGTGGTTTTGCGGCAGCACTGGGAGGGGTGAGGGCGGCGAGGGCGGCGGGTGCCGGAGACGGCAGTGGCCGCGGCCGAAGGAGCACTAGAGCAGCCGTGGCGGCCACGGGGCGGGGCGCGGCCGTCGGCGACCGCGGCCGGGGCTGCAGGCGGCGGAGCGGCTGGGTAAGGTCGGGCTCGGGGCGGGCGGGGCCGTCCCCCCTCGGCGGCCGCCGGGCCTTTGTGTGGGCCCGGGCGGCGGGCGGGAGCCGCGGCTGAGGCCCCGCCCCGGCGGTGGGACGCGTCGGTCGGGCCGGGCGCGGGGCGGGGCGGGGCGCGGCGGCGGGCCTCGGGACCGGCCCAGCCTGGCCGCACCTGCCAGACGGGACAAAGGCGCGCAACAGCCCGGAAACTCCCCGCGCCCCTCTTTCCCGCCCGTCGCGGGGCAGCTTCACAGCTGTCAACGTTTCCCTTAGTCCCCGGTACCGGTGACAGGTCGGGAAAGTCCTTCATTTCCTCCGCCTCTCAGGGCCTCCTTTTTTTTTTGTTTCTTGATGGTTCGACACAAACTCCTAAATGACTTTTTTTTTTTTTACTTCCGTATGATTGTTCAAACCGAGTATTTCTTTTTATCAGCAGGACTTGTACTTAGAGGCCAGATATTTCAGCTTCTCATCTGCAACACCACAAATAATCGCGGTTTTATAAACTATTTCCTGACGTTAAAATACTTTTTCATAGTTGTTTACTTACTGGAAGGGAAGCATATTTTTGTTATTCTAAGAAAGTAATTTTGATTTAAAGGGAAAGAAAGTTGCAAAAATATAGAAGAAATCCTGAAAAACAAATGACAAATACATAATAGAGCTGATGTACAAATTCTTAACAATGACTACAGAAGCACATGTTGGAGTAAAACATTTTTACTCGGACTCCTCAAAAATGGTTTTAGGTGGGGTTTTTTGTTTGTTTGATTTTTCATTTAGTTGTATTCTTTTTCAGAAGCAAATTGGACTCAATACAAAGAGTATAATTTTTGCTTTAGTAATTGTTAACAGATTAACCATATTTTGGATTTTAAGATCCAAAATGGAAGATTGGAAAGTATCTTTTGAAGAGGTGTTTCAGATTAAAACAGTAACAAATATGTGTGTGGGTGAATGGAAGGACCTTGACCACTTTCTTTGGCTCTAGGAATTAAAAAATAAATAGTACTTCATCAAAATTTCCAAGATAAGTATATTTATATAATAAACTACTAAGCCACCAAACATTATGAGGAAGAATATTGACTTGGAAAAATCTAAGTTAAAACAAAGGCTGCAAAGTAATTTTAGTTTGTTAACTCTTTTGGTGAAAAATAGGAAACTAAGGCATAGATAAACACAAAAGGCTCTGAATGCTAATAAGGCTGGTTTTTCTCAGGGAAATAGGATTATAGATGGAGTGTTTGTTAGTTTGCCTTTGTGTCTTCTCTTTTACAAGATTTCATTTTAATTGTGAAAACACAGGAGAATACTGAAAGTTTTTAAACTGTCACAATATGCCATTTGGCTATACTGAATTCATATTTTCCCAGTTGCACATTAAAAGTATTCTTTACTGCCCGCTGTAAATTATCATTGATTGTCAGACTTTGGGACTTGTAACATCTTAAAACCTGGAGTTAGCCGGGGGTGGTGACGCACGCTTGTAATCCCAGTACTCGAGAGGCTGAGACCAGAAGATCTGGGTTCGCGGCCAGCCTCAGCTACTTAGTGAGGTCCTCCGCAACATAGTGACACCCTGTTTCAAAATAAAGAATAAATAAATAGGCCTGGGGGTGTAGCTAAGTGCACTTTTAGTATCTTTATTAAAAAGATAAATTGGGCATCAAACTTATACCCAGTGCTATTTTGTAGAACAGGGCTACAAAAATGAAGATCCTGTTTTTGTGCCCAGGAACCATGTAGTCCTAGAGTTGTGCTTTGAAGTTTCAAAGTTTCAAAGTGATTTCATGTATGTAGTCTCCTTTCACTGTTTCAAAAATCCAATGGAGATATATATACATATATATGTATGAATATGTGTGTGTGTGTGTATACTTTCCTGTTCTCATATTAGAGATGAAGAAACAGGTCTGAGAGGTTGTGACTCAGGCAACATCAAACAGGTAATTAGAGGTGCAAGATCTGGGACTCCTCATCTTCTGAATGTAGGGTCCTGTTGCTTTTCCTTCCTCAGAACATTGCCTTTGTTGTCAAACTTCCAAATTACAAATAAAAATGTGTCCTTTGGATTAAAAAAATTGAAAATTATCCTTACGTTGTATCTTTTTCTTGTCTTACCAAAGTAAATTAATGATTCAAGGATTTTTGGATATTGTATCTAAACTACATACACTGGTGATTTACATTTTTTGTCATTTGATTTTCAGGGGATTACTTATAAAAGTAATTTTGAACTACCAAAATAGTTGAAGACTTTTTTTAAACCTTGCTAAACTTATATGTGATGTTTTTCCAATGCAGACAGGACTTTTGGAAAGAAATGTTATCTTTCTCTGAATTTTTTTGGGGGGAGGGGAAGTTTTCCAGACTCTGCTCACATGAGCCATTCTTGGTTTGTTCCAGCTTGCCAACACTTGGTGTCACATGTTAGCGTTCCACATGTGTTCACTCTCCATTCCAGCTCTGTGATTGAACTCTGCTCTTATTGACTAGGGGGCATTTGGGCAGGCATGCCTCATTCCTGGAATTGACAGTCCTTCCATGTGAGTAAAAGGGAACCTCTGTGAGACATCTTTAAGCATATGAAAGCATTTGGTTTTAAAATGGAAGAAATGTCAGGTACTGTTGGTGCCTGAGCCTTTGCAGCAATTTGTTTGATAGGTGCAGGGGAACTCATATGCCTGTTTTCTCTCTTTCTTTAGCAGTTCTATTTGAATGTTTTCTATTCATGCTCATTTTTACTCCTTCTGACACTTCTTTTCTATATCTTTTTTCTCTGCCTGTTCTTCTCTTTCAGTTTTGAATATACTAACACTGAATCAGCACTTCTAAAGCCCTGCCTTCTCACTGGCTTCAGTTGGCCTTCAGACATAATGAGGAGACTGGCTTTTCGAGGCGCTGGTTGTGCTCTGGTAAAGCTGGTAAATTACTGATCATCTACACCCTTTCCCTTTTCTGTCATTCCTTGCCTTTTCCCTTCCACCTTTCTTAATTTTTTTGTGTTCTTTTTCCATAAAGAGTCCCTCCTGTGTGTTCATCTAATTCCTGTGTGTCCTTGTCATAGAGTGTTTACAAAGACTTGGTTCTTAATTTCTTGTAGAAGTGTGGCCAGTTTATCAACCTTTTTTTTTTTTTTGCGGTACCGGGGATTGAACCCAGGGGCGTTCTTCTCCGCGCTACACCCCCGGCCCTATTTTTTTTTTTAATACTTTATTTTGAAACCAGGTCTCACGAAGTTGCGGAGGGCCTCACTAGGTAAAGAGAGACGGGGGGGGGGGGGGGAGAACGCGCTGAGGCGGGCCATAAACCCGGATCCTCCGGTCTCCACCTCCCAGTTTATCAACCTTTTATAAAATGAACAAAAATCAACAAAATGTAATTGTCCTTTAGAAGTTTTTAGCCACTTTTTGCCAGCTTCAAACTAATACACTGTATAATAAACACAAGCCTCAAGGAAGGAACATGATCATAATAGGGTCTGTTTTAAACACCATGTAGACTTTCATTTGGAAGAAGAGATAAGCCTCCTCTTGTCTTAGTTGCTTACCAGGATTTCTTGTTTTGCTTCTGCTTTCTGTTTCCTGGAGTTCCCAATTTTTTTCTCTATACTACTGGCAGCCAGTGCTCTACTGTTCCTATTCATTCAGCTGCTGGTGTCTTAGTTTTCTGAAATTGAATGTTGATGAGTAGAACTAGAATCTGTTTTTTTTTTAGCTTTAGAAAAAGACTCTTGAAGTCACAATATACTGTTTGATACTGTTGTTAAATTAGCACTGTAGGAAGTTCTTGGGTATATACCTTTCCTCCATATTTGTAGAAGATCATTTCAATGTTTACATCTCTTGTGTTATAGTTATACGCATATATTTGTAAAGTTGTATTAAGATTAGTTTCTTAGCAGTCAGTCTAAAACTGAGAGCAAATGTGTGTTTCTCAACCTCCACACAGGGCCTAAAAACTCATGTCTGAGGTGGTCTTCCGGATCATCTAGTGGGATTAAAGCTATGATTTCAAAATTCATGAGTATAGAGTATGTCATATAATTGAAAAGGAGGTTAGTCTGAATTAACAGAAGAGTCTCAAAGCACAATATTGCTACTTCTGCTTAGGTATGGCAAGTCTCATTAAATGTTTGGCAAGGAGCTGGGTGTGGTGGCGCATGCTTGTAATCCCAGTACTTGGGAGGCTGAGACCAGAGGATCCGGGTTCGTGGCCAGCCTCAGCTACTTAGTGAGGCCATCCGCAACTTAGTGAAACCCTGTTTCAAAATAAAGAATAAAAAATAGGGCTGGGGGTGTAGCTCAGAGGTAGAATGCCCCTGGGTTCAATCCCTGGTACCAAAAAAAAATGTTTGGCAAGGTATAGCTTGTGGATCCTGCTGTAATAAGTGGGGAAAATTCATTTTCAGGGTACTTTTAATTTTATGGTACTTCTAAAATGCTAAATAGATGATTGTCCTTTGTTCCTGTACTTTTTTTTGTACTATTCATTTACCTTAGGTACTGCTTCTTAGTCTTTTCCACATCATGGCCACATGGAAAAGGATTGTAGTTGTAAGGCACACAGTAAAGCTTATGAGGCTGTTCACCCTAGTAGTGACTTAGTTGGAGCGTTTATTCCCCAGGCTTGTCTGGCTGACTCAGGGGCTTAGGGAATGCCTCCAGCACACTGTTGTATCACTACACATGAGTGGAGGAACTCCAGTTAGGGTAAATTTGGGGCCAGAAGTGTTGAATCTTTCAAAATTGGTGATATACAAATGAGTATACTTCTGTTGAATTTGTCCTGTCAAAGTTGAAACTGTAGAATTCTGATAAGTGAAAAGGCTAAAACACTGAGGTCCAGGACTTAAATAATAATAATAAAACATAGCTTGCTAAACTCCTTTGCAACAGTTAAAATATTCTCCTAAGTGAACTAGAAGTTTGGTGACAGGCTGCCTGTTGAGGGCTTGGCAGAGTCAAAATTTAAATATTAGAACATGGCAAATTATTTCTTATAGAAGAAGTTGGATTCCATGGGTTCCAAGAGAAGAAGAGCTACCTCCCCTTCTAGCAGTGTCAGTGGGGACTTTGATGACGGACACCATTCTGTGCCTACACCAGGCCCAAGCAGGAAAAGGAGAAGACTTTCCAATCTTCCCACTGTAGATCCTGTGAGTAACTTGCAGTACAGTTTCTGTCTGCTTTAACACAATTTCTCTACCCTTCCTTTGATGGTGAAGCAGTTGAGAGGCAAGGCCTCTCTACATATTTTTCTCTGACTTGGTAGGCTTAACTTTTCTTTTGTGAAAAGTACAGATTTAGCCAAAAGTCCTACAGTAATAATATAATTTAAAATTGTGCAGCAATAAAGAATATCAGTATGTCATATGTTCACTCAACAGATAATTGTAGGTCTGTCGTGTGATAAAGACTGTTCTGGTGATTGGGAGACTGTATGTGAGAAGCCCATTTTCCACATGAGTGTAGATTCCAGTGTAAGGGAAGCAGATTATTAATAAGTAAACAAATAATACTAAAGTACCAGCCAGGCGTGGTGGCGCACGCTTGTAATCCCAGTTCTTGGGAGGCTGAGACCGGAGGATCCAGGTTTGCGGCCAGTCTCAGCTACTGAGGCCCTCTGCAACTTGGTGAAAACCTGTTTCAAAATAAAGAACAAAAGATAGGGCTGGGGGTATAGCCCAGAGGTAGAATGCTCCTGGGTTCAATCCCCAATACCACAAATAAATAAATAAAGTACCCACAACTAGTGATAAGTTCTAAGAAGAAAAGTTTGGATGGTTTGGGTTGTTTGACATGAACCTTCTGGAAGATTCTCTGTGATGAGCAGGCAGTAACCCTGCAGAGAAAGGCTGGGTCAGGGATGAGTTTGGTGTGTTATGATTACAGAAAATTGGTCAGAAGGGCTGGGCATGGCGGTGCACACCTGTATTCCCAGTTTCTGGGGAAGCTGAGTCAGGAGAACCACAAATTTGAGGCCAGCCTGGGCAACTTAGATCCTGTATCAAAATAAAATTTGAAGCCGGGCGTGGTGGTATATGCTTGTAATCCCAGCACTTGGGAGGCTGAGACAGGAGGATCACAGGTTTGTGGCCAGCCTCAGCTACTTAGTGAGGCCCTCCACAACCTAGTGAGACCCTATTTAAAATAAAGAATAAAAAATAGGGCTGGGGGTGTAGCTCAGAGGTAGAATGCCTCAGGTTTCAATCCCCCCAAAAATTATTTTGTAAAAGGGCTGGGCATGTACTTCAGTGGTAGAGTGCTTGTCTGGCATGTGTGAGCCCTTTCGTTCAATCCACAGTACCACAAAGAAAAAAGAAAAAGAAAAGGTTAGGAGGAGGAGGAGACTTGTGAGCTCTACCCAGCCAGAGTAGGTAAGGCCTTTGTAGACAATGTTAGTTTAGATTTTATTTTCTGTGTAGTGAAAGACCCCTTTATTTGATAATTTTAAGCAAGAGGGATGTGAACTGATTTTGTTTAAAAAGAAAAAAAAATCACCAGAAGCATAAATAAAATTTATCAGAAACTTAATTAGATTATTTTATTTTTTGGCGGTACCGAGGATTGAATCTGGGGCATTCTACCTCTGAGCTACACCTCCAGCCCTATTTTTTATCTTTATTTTGAAACAGGGTATCACTAAGTTGCGGAGGGCCTAAGTAGCTGAGGCTGGCCAGGAACCCGGATCCTCTGGTCTCAGCCTCCCAAGTACTGGTATTACAAGCGTGTGCTACCACGCCCGGCTAGATTATTTTAAATGAGTGATATGGTAAGCATATTTCAGACCTGGATTCTTATCTGGTAATTGGCTATTCATTTTTCTTCTGTTTGCGTTTTGTGGGTATATTTTTATTGAGAAGAAATAGTTCATAATCCCTATATCTACACTGGTTTTTCTCTTCACTTTTTTTGGTGATTTTCTCTTCAAATTGTAGATTGCCGTGTGCCATGAACTCTATAACACTGTCCGAGACTATAAGGACGAGCAGGGCAGACTCCTCTGTGAGCTCTTCATTAGGGCACCAAAGCGAAGGTGAGTTGGAAGCATAGCTGTACACTGGGAGGATTTGGTCTAGGGTTGATGTTTAAGTGTTTGGTGACTGAATTTTCCTTTGGAAGGAATGGCTTAAATGGTACTGGGATCTAACTTTAGTCTTAGTTGTCAAGATAATAGTGAAATTTTTTTTAAAAGCATTAAGATTTTTAAAAATTTTAATTAAAAAACCATAACATTAAGCCGGGCGTGGTGGCGCACGCTTGTAATCCCAGTACTTTGGGAGGCGGAGACCAGAGGATCCGGGTTCGCGGCCAGCCTCAGCTCGCGCATGCTCTCTCTCTCTCTCTCTCTCTCTCTCTCTGTGTCTCTCTCTCTCTCTCTCTCTCTCTCTACTTAGTGAGGCCCTCCGCAACTTCGTGAGACCCGGTTTCAAAATAAAGTATAAAAAAAATAGGGCCTGGGGCGTAGCGCGGAGGTAGAATGCCCCTGCGTTCAATCCCCGGTACCGCAAAAAAAAAAAAAAAAAAACCATAACATTAAATTCATAGTCGTAGGCTTTTTTGAGCCCAGGTGCATTCTACTCCTGAGCTACACCCCCAGACTTTTTTAATAATATTTTGTGGCTGGGCATGGTGGAGCATGCCAGTAATCCCAGTACTTGGGAGGCTTAGACAAGAGGATCACAGATTTGAAGTCAGTCTCAGCAACTTATTCTCAGCAATTTAGTGAGACCCTGATTCCAAATAAAAAATACAATAGGGCCGGGCATGGTGGCGCACGCTTGCAATCCCAGTACTTGGGAGGCTGAGACAGGAGGATTACAGGTTTGTGGCCAGCCTCAGCTACTTAGTGAGGCCCTCCGCAGCTTAGTGAGACTGTTTCAAAATAAAGAATAAAAAAAAAAAATAGGGCTGGGGGTGTAGCTTGTAGATAGAATGCCCCTGGGTTCAATCCCCACTACTGCAAAAAAAAAAAAAAAATACAATAGGTCTGGGGGTGTAGCTCAGGGATAGAATGCCCCTACATTTAATACCCAGCACCACAAAAATTAAAGAAAGATTTTTGTTTTTGTTTTGAAATAGGGTCTTGCTAGGTTGTTGAGAGTCTTGCTAAATTGCTGAGGCTGGTCTCAAACCTGTGATCCTCCTGTCTTAGCCTGTCAAGTACTAGGATTATAGGCATGTGCCACCATACCCAGCTAGTCTTAGCTGTTTTTTAAATATACAGTTCAAAGCCGGGCGTGGTGGCGCTCGCCTGTAATCCTAGTACTTGGGAGGCTGAGACAGGAGAATGGCAGGTTTGAGGACAGTCTCAGCAAGTAGTGAGACTCTCAACAACCTAATGAGACCCTGTTTCAAAATAAAAAATTAAAAATAGGGCTGGGAAAGCTGGGTGTGATGGCACATGCTTGTAATCCGAGTTGTTGGGAGACTGAGACAGGAGGATCACAGGTTCGTGGCCAGCCTCAGCTACTTAGTGAGGCCCTCCGCAACTTAGTGAGACCTCGTTTCAAAATAAAGAATAAAAAATAGGGCTGGGGGGTGGGGTGTAGTTCGGAGGTAGAATGCCCCTGACTTCAATCCCCAGTACTGTAAAAAAAAAAAAAAAAAAGGGC
>PVJS01021322.1:0-31630 GCA_004027185.1 Glis glis
GAGACCCGGTTTAAAAATAAAGTAAAAAAAATAGGGCCGGGGGTGTAGCACGGAGGTAGAATGCCCCTGCGTTCAATCCCCAGTACCGCAAAAAAAAAAAAAATAAATAAAGTATAAAAAATAGGGCTGGGGGTGTAGCTTGGAGGTAGAATGTCCCTGGGTTCAATCCCTGGTACCGCAAAAAAATAAATAAATAAAAATAAATAAATAAATAGAGTTTTTTAAAAAGAAAATAACAAAACTTTTTATTGGTTTTCTACATAATTATTTCAATTTGTCATGGAAGAATGTCCTAGCTCTTTTGTGTATATTTGCATAATTTATTTTTTTTGTTGTTGCGTTGTAATCATACACCTTGAAGTTCAGAGTGATAGAGGCATACATGCACATAAGTACTCGTTGAGCCCTCCCCCACTCCCTCTCCCTCCCCACCTTCCTGTGCTCTACACATTGATTGGCTTTGATAAGTTTGTGTATGTACATCACAAGAAATTAAAATGAGGATTAATGCATGGAATTGCATTGAACTGAAGAGCTTCTGTGCAGCAAAGGAAACTATCAAGAACCTCAAGAAAGAGCCCGCAGAATGGGAGAAGATCTTTGCCAGCTACTCCTCTGATAGAGGACTAATATCTAGGATAGATTTTTAATGATATACTTGTTTCTAATGATATACTTGTTATACTTGATTAATATACTTGTTATACTTGATATACTTTAATGATATACTTGTTTCTATACTTGTTTATACTTTTACAACTCCAATCATGTGTGGTGCAAAATGACCTCTAAGTCAGTTTGGTCCTTTTTCATCACAAGGGGTTTTGGTGTGACCCCCCAATAATAGAAGGTAGGTGAGAGTTATAGATGTCCTCCCTCAATTGAGTTCTCATGTATTAACTTAGATTCCCACCAAAGCCTGCTGTATATACAAACATCAGTAGTCAGAAAACAGTCACCGAGCCCATTTTCTGAACTTTTAGATGGGTTGATGATACCTCATGTGAAAAGTTATCATGAAGCAAAGGTAACATTTCTGGGGGCAGAATTCCTTTTTTTTTTTTTTAATGTGGTGCTGGGAACTGAACTCAGGGACAGTCTGCCTCTGAGCTACACCTGTAGTCCTTTTTATATTTTTATTTGAAACAGGTTCTTTCTAGGTTTCAGAGTCTTGCTGTGTTGCTGAGGATGTCCTCAAACCTGTGATCCTCCTGTCAGCCTCCCAAGTACTGGGATTACAGGTATACACCACCACGCCCAGCAGACAAGATTCCTTTAACCTTGTTAGGATTAGGTGACAAGAATGCCCCTGCGTCAGTGACTACATACAGGATTGTTTCAGAACCGAGCTGTGGGCAACGTTGTACAAGATAAGGTTGGGCTCCCCAGATTCTCCTATCTTTCATGTCCACAGATGGAGTGCCAATATGCATGTCTTAGTCCATTCAAGCTGCTGTAACAACATATCATAAACTTAGAAACCACAGGGATGTATTTCTCACAGTTATGGAAGCTGAGGAATCCAAGATCAAGACACTGGCAGGTTTGGTGTCTTGTAAAGGCCACTTCCTGCTTCATAGACACTGTCTTCTCTCTGCGCCCTCACATGGTGGGAGGAGTGAGGGAGTCCTTTAGAGTCCCCTGTATAAGAGTACTAATCCCATTCATGAGGGCTCTACCCTCATGAGCTAATCACCTCCCAAACACCCCACCTTGAGCCCTCACATTGGGGATAGGATTTCTTTTTTTCGTGTGTGTGTGTGTGTGTGTGTGTGTGTGTGTGTGTTTTATACTAGGAATTGAACCCAGGGGCGTTCTACCTCCAAGCTGCATCCCCAGACCTTTTTATTTTTTGTTTTGAAACAGAATCTTGCTAGGTTGCTGAGAGTCTCACTAGACTGAGGCTGACCTCAAACCTGCAATCCTCCTATCTCAGCCTCCCAAGTTTTGGGATTACAGGCGCTCACCAGCACACCTGGTTTGGGGCTAGAATTTCAACATATGAATTTTTGGGGTATACAAGCATTCAGCCTACGTAGCACTACATTTCTATCCAGTCCACATATCTTAAACACCACTAGTTTCACCAATAAGTTTTTTCTGACCTCCATGGAGCTGATCAGGAAGCCTAGTGTTGAGAGACAGGTGAAGAGCTTGAAGTAGCTGCCTCTGGAGTGTTGGGGTTTGATAAGCATCTTTTACTTGTCCACAGAACGCTTCTGGAGTACAAGTCCAGTGCCTGTTTACGGTAGATCTTGGCCCCTGGAAGATAGACTAAAGCTGACAGATCCCTAGCCCATTGTTGACACTACACTATTTTGAAGTACTGATAGAATTCTTCCTTTACTGTATAGCAACTCCCTCCTGTGGGGAGCCTCCCTGGTAACATCAGTAGTGACCTCTCTTTCTTCCTACATTCGTTCATGTCAGGCCTGTTTGCTGTGTACCTGGGTTCACGTCTCCTTGAGACATCCTCTTTCCCTTTCCCTCAGCAAATTCCACCTTTAAACTTCTTACCACACTTCCCCTTGATCATTCCCAATCCCTTTCTCAATGCCAACTGCACCGAGTCTGAGAATACACATTTGTATACTCTGGCTGGCTTGGACGAGTATTTGTTTTATGTGTGTGCAGGGAAAGTGGTTGTTAGTCTTATATTCCAGGCTAAAATACAAGGTTTAAGATAAGGGCTTCATGTAGATTTTCTAAACGGCCCTGCAGTTTAGCAGAGCACCCACCTCATTAAACACTGAATAGATATTTGAGAGAGTAGGGAGGAAAATCGCAGGAAGGTGTATTGAGATGCCTTCTGGTTCCCCGCTAGAGTCACTTGTCTGGGGGATCACTGTTGTGCTATTGAAGATTTAGGGCTGCACTCTTTGCAGCCACAGGACGTTCCTTGCCTTAATTTATCCTTCCATTAATGCCAAACTATGTGCTACAATAATGAATGTCATGGGGTAGATCATGTCCCAAATGACTAGGATAGAGAGATAAAAACAGCATCATCCACACACTCTTGGTTATTTATCTTAGAAACTTGACAGAGGTGGGTACCATTTTTTTTAAGCAAAAATGAAATAACCCTGTAGACACATACATTTATATATTGTGTGTGGTACCGGTGATGGAACCCAGGGGTGCTTTACCTCTGAGCTACACCTCTCGTCCTTTTTTATTTTGAAACAGGGTCTTGCAAAATAGCCAGGTCTGGCCTTGAACTTGTGATCATCCTGTCTCTGTCTCCCAAGTACTGGGATTATAGGTGTGCACCACCATACCTGACTCATGTATAAATTTAACAAGAGTGATCCACTCCCCTGTTTTGGCCGGACTGGATATTTCTTTTTTTTTTTTGAGGAATAAATAAGATAAATGTGATACAAACCTGACTCAAAACGTGAGGAGATAGGTGATTCCCCATCCGGATGGCCCCGGAAGGAGGGGATGACACCAGGAGCTACAGTCTAATGTTAGAAAATAGCTACTTTCTTGTTCTGCGTTCAGTAGTGTTCTTGAATGAGAAAAACAAAGAAACAAACAAACAAGCCAAAAACAGACAAACTAAACAAACAAAAACAAAACAAAAACAACCTCCCCCAAAAAACAAAAAAAAAAATGCCTTGCTTTTTGCTTGACAACTTAATATAAAATACCTTCTCAGATGAAATTTCTATGTTGGGTTGTTACCAAAAAATCATTGCAGCCATAAAGGTAGTCATGTACCCAAAGCCTAAAGGAAAACAGGATAGGTCTAAAATAAAGTGTACACACTCTGTCCTCTTTCTGCTTCCTTTGCAAGTCTCTCTGGGCTCCGTTTGGAGGCCCCAGCGGGACTGCCGCAGGCACAGTCTTGTGTTCCGTTGTGTTGCCCAGGAGCAGCACGACTGATTGGGGAGCCACTGATATGTGGCAATCGGGAGCAATAACATTTGGGAACTGAAAATTATTTTTGAAGCCTTACTTCCTCTACTTCTGAGGCATTTCAATAAGTCTTCTTTATGAGTTTAGGTAAACATGTCAAGTATATACTCAAATCAGAATGGATTTTGTATGCATGGATTAATGAATTACTTAGAGCATCGATCTTGGAATATAAAGGCCTGTCAGGAGAACCCAGACTCTTGATACAGAAAATATCTTCATCTGTTGGATATATACCTTCTGTTAAAACTCTAGTTGTGAGATACAATATTTAGGGAAGGTAAATTTTGTTTTGTGTGTGGTACTGGGGATTGAACTCAGGGACACCCTACCACTGAGCCAAACCCCAGCCCTTTTTTATTTTTTCTTTTGAAACAGAGTCTCCCTAAGTTGCTAAAGGTCTTGCTGAGTTGCTGAGGCTGGCCTTGAACTTGCAATCCTCCTATCTCTGCTTTAGGAAAGGTAATTCAAGAAGCGGACTGTACCAGTTCTCTTCTTGAAGTATTTTAAGATCAGTCTGTGAAATTAGAGCTCTATATGATATTCACATATGCCATATCCCTTAACCCCTCATAGAATAGCTTTAGGATCTGACCTCCTCATGCTAGGACTTTGAATTTTATAGTGAATTATAGTATATAGGAGTATTAAGAAACTCACACCTCCCCTTTTGTTGCTATGTTATTGAGGACATTTTTAATTCTTCAGGCAAGAGTTATCTCTTTAAAGACCCAAGGGTTTTTGTATGGTACTGGGGATTGAACTTAGGGGCATCCTACCTCAGAGGTAAACCCCTAACCCTTTTTATTTTTGGTTTTGAAACAGGGTCTCACTACATTGCTGAGCATCTTGCTACATTGCTGAGGCTATACTTGAACCTGTGATCCTCCTGTCTCAGCCTCCCAACCACTGGGATTACGGGTATGCACTACCATGCCTGGCTAAGACTCAAGTCTTTTAAGAAGCAGAAGTATTCTTTTTTTTGGTAATGAGGTTTGAACCCAGGGGCATTCTACCTCCAAGCTACACCCCAGCCCTTTTTACTTTTTATTTTGAAACAGGATCTCACTATGTTGCTGAGGCTGGCCTCCAACCTGTGATCCTCCTGTCTTGGCCTCCCAAGTACTGGGATTACAAGTGCGTACCACCACGCCTGGCTAGAGGTGTTTATGTTTTTCATGATACTCTTGCTGGCTGAATTTTCTTCCTTGCTTCTTAGGAATTTAGAAACTCGGTGTCCTCTTCTTGCATCAGTGCAACTGTATTGTCTTTTATGGTTGAAAGGTTTGCTTTTCTTCAGTTTCTTCACATTTCAGATGAGAATGGAAGCCCGACCCCATCTCCAAGAACCTGGTGGAAGAAAGTTACACACCCAGAGGACTTGGTCCTTTGGTTTTGGTTTTGGTTTTAATACAGGACAGCAGTCTGAGGCAGGAGAGCTGTCCAGCTAGAAATAGTTTCTGTGTGTTCTTGAAGGGTGGTAGTTTTTCTTTGCATCAGATTAATGCACTTCGTAGGAAAGAGTCCACCTTGTTTATCTGGGGGACAAGTAGATAGATGCCAACTTTCTTCTCTTAAGGTTTGCCATGCAATTGTCCAACTTAAAACGATCACATGAGTGGCTGTGATAAGTGACTGCTACAGTTGGGGTCTTAAGTGCTCCCCAAAGGTCCACGTGGTGGAGGCTGGGCACCCATCATGGTACGATTGGGAGGTAGTGGAACCTGTAAGAGTTGGGACCTAGTGGGAGGTCTTTAGGCCATTGGGGGTGGGTCCTTGAAGTGGCTGACGGGATCCCACTTCTTCCTCTCTACTTCTCGGCCATGAGATGAGCAGCTATGCTCGGCCACGTGCTCCACCTTGATGTCCGGCTTCCCCACAGGCCCAAGGCAACAGGGCCAACCTGTCACAGACTGAAATCTCCAAAACTGTGAGCCCAGAGTAACCTTTTCTCTTTATAAGTTGATTGTCTCAGGTATTTGTCACAGTAACAAGAAGCTGAATAGCAATCACTATGATATTAAAGATAGATATCCTTAGCAGCAGGACCTTTTGGGGGTGGGTGCTGGGGATTGAACCCAGGGGTATTCTACCTCTGAGCTACACCACCAGCCCTTTTATTTTTAATTTTGAAACAGGGTCTCACTAGATTGCTGATACTCTCACTAAATTGCTGAGGCTGGTCTTGAACCTGTGATCCTCCTGTCTCAGCCTCCCAAGTACTGGGATTACAGGTGTGTGCCACCATGCCTGACTATTTTCTTTTTCTTTTTTTATTTTATTTTATTTATTTATTTATTTTTTTGAGGTACCAGGGATTGAACCCAGGGGGCGTTCTACCTCCACGGTATACCCCCCGGCCCTATTATTTTTATGCTTTATTTTTGAAACCGGGTCTCGCGAAGTTGCGGAGGGCCTCACTAGGGGGAGAGAGAGAGAGAGAGAAAGAGAGAGAGAGAAGCGAGTTGAGGCTGGCCGTGAACCCGGATCCTCCGGTCTCCGCCTTCCCAAGTACTGGGATTACAAGCATGTGCCACCACGCCCGGCTAATGAGCTGTCTTTCTAAACCTGGGTTTTGGCGCATTCCTGCAGGATGGAGCTGTCTAGCTGCATAGCTGGAGCTGTCTAGCTGCATAGCTGTCACTGCTTACTCCAGACACCACACGAGGTTGGCTGCCGACTTAGGCCTCTCGCCATGCTGGTAGGAGGGCTGGCCATGAAACACAGAAAGGATCCATTGCTGTGGAGCCTTCAGGTGCCTCCCAGAACCTTGCTGGCCCTGGAGCTGGTCTGCGTACTGCAGCAGCTGTGCTTCCTTCTCAATACCTTTGGCTCTGGTTTTAATAGTGTTTGTTTGTTTGTTTTTGTGGTACTGGGGATTGAACCCCGGGGCATTCTGCCTCTGAGCTACACCCCCAGCCCTATTTTTTATTCCTTATTTTGAAACAGGGTCTCACTAAGTTGTGGAGGGCCTCACTAAGTAGCTGAGGCTGGCCACGAACCTGCGATCCTCCTGTCTCAGCCTCCCAAGTACTGGGGTTATAAGTGTGCACCACCTCGCCCAGCTGGTTTTAATAGTTTTGTTTGGGAGATTGCTTCATCTGTTCCCCACCCACCCTACCACCCTCAGGATTGCTCTATCATCTCACCCCTAATTCACCGATTAGATTCCCTAATTTAAAGCTCATAAGATATTTTTTATAGTGCAGTATAAAAATATTCTTGAAGGCTGTCTTTCAAGTTTAGAACTATTTATACCTTCAAAACATAGTCTTTGGATAGACTGATAAGAACGTGCCCCCTGGTAACATCACACATTTCATGATGTTTATTTTCATGTTTGTTGCTGAAGCTTCATGTTGACATTGGAAGATCCACAGAGTAGTCCTTTATTTACAAATGAGCCTAGAAGGGGAAGGGACGCGGCAGAGCTGGAGCTCAGACTTTTTCTCCATCCTGTCTAGTTGCCTTCTGCATGATACAGAGCCACGTCCGTACCCCGATGCTGCAGGCACTCTTGCACAGATGAGGACATTGAGGTGCAGAGGTTAAACTCCTTGCCCGTGGGCCTGCGGCTGTTATTCTAGATGTAAACCGACCTCCTCTGGCTCCCAGCTCCTTCTCTTTTCGCTGCGCCGGTAGACTTTCATTTCAGCCCTTCCTGTGAAAGCCGTGTCGCGTCTCAGGAGCTTGTTGAGGGAATACCAGTGAGGAAGGGGAAAGAAAGAGGAAAAGAAGGAAACAGCGGTCAGAGACGGCATCTGAGGTGCCCACCTCCTGAACCCAGGGTGGGAAGAAAAGCTTGGTATTGGAGATCTCTGGGGGTTTGGCTCTAAAACCAGCCCCGAGCCCCGAACCCACTGCTTCAGCCTGTCGTGCGGTGGGTGCGGGGAGAATCACTGAATGGCGCCGCTTTTCATGCTGGGTGTTTAGGTCGTTTCTCTGTTATGCATGTTTCGTGTAGCCATTGTTGCTTGTCAAAGGAAGAACTTCGAGTTGGATTCAATTTGGTTTTCCAAATTAATCCACCTTGGATTTCAGGTCTACTCTCTGACAAAAGTAATTGGAATTATTGTCCCTCCTATTAAACAATTAGAATTGTGGGGCAGAGGAAGCTTTAGACCAGATCTTCCCTTCCTT
Organism: Glis glis; assembly: GCA_004027185.1. Taxonomy (NCBI): domain Eukaryota; kingdom Metazoa; phylum Chordata; class Mammalia; order Rodentia; family Gliridae; genus Glis; species Glis glis. The sequence goes on from PVJS01021322.1 coordinate 8,065, forward strand.
GCTCCTTCCCAGTTTCTCGCCAGCCCTGTTCTGCTGCCTGGAAATGCCCTCTCCCTGGTGTTTCTCCTCTGGGGTATTCCCACTGCGCCCTCATATCTGCCCGGCATTTGAACAGAGATGTAAAGTGCGCATTGTGTATTTTAGTTCTAAAAGTAAATTTTTACTTGGGTATGTATTTTTAAAAAAAAAATTTAACACATCTCTAAAGGAGAGAGGTTGATTTTGAATAGCTATCGTCATCACACTTATAGAACCAAAAGCCTTTGCTTCCACGATTGATAAATAGAACTTTGCAGAGGAAGAGCTCTGTGTGCAAAGGGCTCCAGCCATTGGGATGGCTTCATAACTTCACATTTGGGTTTGAAAAAAAGCCTTTGTGATGATTTTATATCTGGCCTTCCTGTTCTTATCCATAATGCCAATTAAACTGTTCTCTCAAAACCTCAGACAGCCTCTCCAGGCGCATGTGCAGCTGTTCTCTGGGGACACTCGTATCTCCTCTACTGTGTTTGTAGGCTTCACACTTACCCCTCGTGCCTATCTTGCTGCTCAGAAAGGCTGTGACTAGAGACCAGGGTCCTCTCATACCAGCATCACACTTCAGGAGTGGGATAGACATTTCAGGAAAAGAAAACACGAGCAAGTGAGGGAGATCAGGTCTGTACTAAGTGTTATTGAATCATTAATTACTAAGTGTTATAAGAATCATTTAGATGGGATGGACAAAAGTAAGAACTAATCTTAGTAATCTTTTGGCCTTTATTTTTTTAATAGTGGCGATTGAACCCAGGGGCATTCTACTTGCGAGCTATACATACCCCAGCTCTATTTTGTTTTTTATTTTTTATTTTGAAATAGGATCTTGCTAAGTTGCTGAGGGGCTTGCTAAATTGCTGAGGCTGGCCTTGAACCTGCTATCCTCCTGTCTCAGACTCCCAAGTACTGGGATTATAGGTATGCACCACTGTGCTTAGCTCTTTTGGCCTTCTTATGAAACATATCCTGCTCAACCCACATTAACATGAGAAAAATATTCCATGTTGCCTTACCCTGGACTATGGCAAAGAATTCTAACAGCAAAACCTATGCAGCTGGTATTTAAGAGCACATTTCGGCCTGTCGTTTAACATGCAGCCTGTGTTGGAATCTTCTGCTTTGGTAACAATACTCTGCCTGGTGGATGCCTGTGTAAAACTTGACGCTTTCTCATCCCCGTGGCTTGCCCTGCGCCTGGTTGAGTGGTTGAATGTCGGTTATCTGAGTGGCTTTGTTAAAGCCACAAAGTTTGGAAGCGAAATCATCACACCAAGCGATCCTGCACATGTGGACTCTGCTGTAAATAGCATCCGCTCAGGGAGTATTCTGTGGCCCCCGGCGGGTCAGCAAAGTGACTGTGAGACGGAGCAGTCTGGTCTGCGTTGTGCTGAAAGCTCTTATTGATATGGGATTAGTCTCGGTGGAGACAACGTGCTGTCACATGGTCATCAGTGCGATGGAGAGCGGTGAGATTGGAGGCCGGTGGGGGAAGGGGACTGCGCTGAGTCACCGAGTTCATTAAAAGGCTACTGAACTGGGCACAGCAGGAGAGGCCAACCCCCTGGACTGTGCCACATCACACCCAGGCCCACACCTCTCACCATTCCACTCCATGCCGGGCAGGCAGGAGGGCAGGAGCGTGGGACAAGGTAGGGATGCGAGTCTTCATGTGCAAGCCGGAGGAGCCAGGCTGGCTCCTCACCCCGCCTACCTCATACAGGTTCTGAGCTCCGGATGGGACTGCAGTGTAAGAACTGTGTTTCAGGGCCAGCCTCTGGTCTGCGTGTTAGCCTGATTTCCTGGCTTGGTGGCTCAAAAGTTCTGAAAGGTAAAATTGTATGCATTTTCTAGCAGCCAGCATTCAAATACTGTTTCGTCAAATTGGACACAATTTAAAGTCACATTTAAACTTGGCAACGAGCAGGCGTTGTTGATGTGGGTGAGAAAACCAGGACTGAGAATATGTAAATGACTATTCTTCCATAGGCGCTATATAGCTTGAAAACCTAAAGCTTCTCTGCCACTAAAAAAATAGAAAAATGCAAGCCTTTTGTCAGTATTGGGGCTACGGAAAAGTAGAAGGCATTTGGAGAGATGGGGAATTGGGGCAGAAGTTATAAGAGCTAGTAAACTGTGTCTCTCCTCTGAAAGCAAAGAGAGTAATTATGTGTTCTTTGCCTTAGAAATGCAAGCAGATGTCCCCAGCCTTAGACACCTAATACACCTGTATATATAGATGCAAATGCCCAGTGCAGATAGTATGTGTATTAGTGGGTCCCCCGCATATACTGTAGGCATATCTGAGTGACTATTTATAAATGAACATGTCCAAAAAGGAACTAAAAAGATAAGTCTAAAGACTATTGTATGCATGCACCATATTGTTAAAAAAGATGAGAAATGGTTGGCAGCTGGAGAACACCTTTCAAAGTATCTGAATGTTGAAGCTACCCCAGTGTAGGCTATTATTAATCCTTGAGATTAAGAAGTGGCTGCTTGGACCAGGCAAGTCTTTTATTTTTTTTTTAAAGCAGTAAAAAGGCATTTTGTGTTGAATCTCCATGTGCACTCAAGCAGAACACAGGGGTTGCATTATTTTTTGAGCTTCCTCCCCTCCCCTTTCTTTTTAAAATTTTTCTTTTGCATAAGTGAACATTAAATTCAGCTAGTCACAATTTGTTCAGAAGTGTCTCGGGCGAGGGAGGCAGACAGCAGATGTTTGGTAGCTTCAGTTAAAGGAGGGAAATTAGTAATGGAGGATAGAGGTTGAGCAGGGTCAAGGAAGAAGGAAAGCCCATTATGGAGAAAGAAAAGTTGGCTGTTGACTGGGTTGGTTTTGGCAGCCATGAGGATTGGGAGGGTGAAGAGAACGAACGGGTGGTGGGTCACGCCCCGCTGCTGTCGCCCCTTTCCTGGCTGTAGTGAGTGTAGACTGCCAGCGTGTTACTGGGCCTGTCTGGAAACGACTTCATTCCTGGCTCCCCTCGTCCCACTTAGCTTGAGTGTAAAGTCTTGCTTGGTTTTAATCTGCCCCTCTAGCAGACTAAGACTTTTTCCTCTTAAAGAGAAAGGAATGTGTGTCTTAGGAATCAGTAAACCTTTTACTAAACCAACCTTCCTGCGTGATTAAATTATATGCTTTGAAGTATAGAAGCACCTAAACATCAAGGCTCAAAGTAGGATTCGGAACATATTTTTAATATCTCTTTCAAGTTTTCATCACAGTTCAAAAAATGAGAATCTCAAAAGCATCCGCTCTGAAATGCAAGAAGTTCGTTTAGCAAAACTCATAATTGAGAAGAAAAACCAAAGCTAATTGGTTCTTGGATTTTTAAAAATCACCAGTAAGGAGTCATGAATTAGAGCTTCAGGTGTGGTGGCGCAAGCCTATAATCCCAGTATTTGGGAGGATGAGACAGGAGTATTTCAAGTTTGAGGCCAGCCTGGGCAACTTAGTGAGACCATCTCAAAATAAAAATAAAAAGGGGTGGGGGTGTAACTCAGTGGTAGAGCACCCCTGAGTTCAATTCCCAGTACCACATACACACACAAACAAATAAAAAATAAATTGGAGCCCTGGACTTTTGGAGGAGTGGGATGCCAGATTGCAGCAGGCCACTAATTTCTAATTCTGGATCCAAGCAGATAGTGGATATGTTAGGAGCTTTTCCCCCTATGTGTAAGGAATTAGATGACCCATGGGGAAATATTAGCCCTCTGCCCACTGTACAGTCAAATTAGTTTGTGTTTAAGACATGCAAGTACATAAAGATTTAGCCGGATAAAAGCCCTCCCTTTTTCCTTGCTGTATGGAGCTCAGCGCTAGTTCCCCATCAGCTGAGGGGCCTTCTGGCCTTACTTAGGTAGCACTTCTCTGCTCTGCTTTAAAAAAATTCCTCTTTGATTCTGGGGAGTCATGAGTTTGCTTATAAGACTGACTAAGTTTTCATTTGCTTGTTTGCTTTTTTTTTTTTTTTTGTCTTGGTACTGGTGATTGAACCCAGGGCCTTGCACATGCAAAGCAGGCACTCTACTACGGAGCTGCATCCCTAGCCATATTTCCTTGCTTGTTAATGCCTTCAGTTTTATCCAACATTTCTGCATGTCTGACATGGGGAAGAGGCTTTCTGTATCAGCTCCATGTGCTCAGACCTAGGGTCTAGCCTAACTAAGCGGAACTGGGGAGTTAAACATGAGAGACCGTTTCTTTGAGTTGCACCAGGCAGTTTTGGTGTTGGAAGGAACCCCACCCCCACCGTTCTTTGCACAGTCTTCCGCATTCTGATGGGGCGGGGGTCTGTGGACACTGGCAGGCGGAGAGGCAGCTTGTGGTTCTACTGTAATGCTGTCATCTGGACACACAGCTGCTTGCTTGCACCCTCCGTCTGGATGGCTTTCACTGAACAAGCTATGCCTTCCTGTTGCTACAGACCTTCCATCAAGGCTCCATTATTATGAGATCGCCTTCCCCTTATGATTTCAAGTTCATGATGTTTACCACCCACAGACTATGCATTTATAATTATATTCCAGCCCACTTGTGTTTCTTCCTATTAGGTTTGATATCCCTTTCTTGTGGTGACCTGTCTCATTTATTGTCTTCTACTATAGCTAAATCACAAGTTTTACCCAAGTGTTTTTCTTCATTTCCCAAATTTCACATTAAAATGAATTTACCACCCAGGCATGGTGGCGCATGCCTATAATCTCAGTACTTGGGAGGCTGAGACAGGAGGATTGAAGTCTGAGTTCCCCCCCCTCCCCCAGCAACTTAGTGAAATCCTCAGCAACTTGGAAAGACCAGGTTCCAAAATAAAAAATAATTTTTAAAAGGGCTGGGGGTTATAGTTCAGATATAGAATGCCCCCGGATTCAATTCCCAGTACCAAAAACAAAAAAGGAAAGAGAACATGTTTATCTTATCAGTTTGTCTCTTGCAAAACTCTTTCCACCAGGCGCATGAGATGCCCTTTCTCTCCAGAGGAGCCATCTCTAGTGTCTGATATACAAGGTACCTAAAAATAACAATCCTGTTTTACATCATCCTGTGTTCCTGGCATTCTTGTACTCTTTTTATCTTCCCACACCAATCGCCTTCACCTGGAAGAAGCCAGAAAAAACACCCTTGGGTTTCAGGACTATCCTCACAAGGTTCAGGAGGTTTCACGTGGTGTGACTATGAAAATCGGATGTGGAGAGAGGTGGGAGGGTTTAGCCTTCCGGGGCTGCCAGGTCGTTTGCTCTCCTGTTGGTGTTGTTTTCTTTGGGATGTCATCAGTCCCTAGGGAGTAAGGACCTGATCCTGAGGAGCCCCAGCAGGCTTCTCACCCTCGCCATGCCCCTGAGCCCTCCCAAGACTTGGTTCAGTGCTGGTGACACTCAGTGCCTGGTGTCTGGTGCAGCACGGCTGTTTTAAACACACTCACTCTCCAATCCCCATCTTCACCCCTTTTTTAGTAGGAATCCTTTCCAGAACCCAGGAGCAGCAAACCTTCCTCCCGGAGGGGGGGGGGAATATATACATACATACATACATATATATATATATATATATATATATATATATATATATGTTCATGTACAATTATGTGTCTAGTTTCAGAGAATTCAGCACATCTTGTCTATTCAAGGTATGTGGACTCCAGGTTAAGGACTGCTTAATGTAAACCACACGTGTTGCTTTGAGATTTGGGGATTTCTTTTCTTGTAGTGTGCATTACTGATCAGATGAGAAGGGCCTCACTCCTTTTCTGTGTGTCTTGTGACTTCATTTGTTATTTTCTTTTGGGCCCTGGGTACACAGAACTAAGATAATCGTGGTCCTTGGTTCATATCACATTTATCACTGGCTCAAGCAGGACTCTCTTCTACCAGTTTTATCCCTGTATAATAACTAACACTTGTGAGCCCACTCCCAACATAACAACTAGATGTAACCATGGTTACTTCGGCCTGCCAGGTCCTGTCTCCCAACCCAGTGTCGCCTCTCTCCTGGATACTGTGCCAGTCCTCCCCTTGCTTTCTTCAGAAAGAGTTTCGGCATCTATACATTTCTCAAAGGTTAGCTGGCAAGGAAGCTAGTTCCTGACTTTTCATTAGGAATATGTAAGTTCTCCGAGGTTCATTTATTTTAAAACATTTTGTCACCTACTCAATGCTAGGTGCTTCTGAAGCAGCGGGGGAATACAGGAAGAAAGCAATCACCCCTGCTGTCAAGCGGGTCTGGAAGAAGATATAAAAAACCTTGTAAATCCAAATAATTCCTTGGAAAAGATATGTACCAGCCAAACTACCTTATATAGGGGAAGCATTTCTATACATGGTATCAGAGCAGGTTTATGTTACACTTATAAATACAATAAGAACGCTTACAGTGCACCCACTTTCCTTGTTCCTGACTCAGTATTGGCTCACAGCCGTTTCTTGCACCCTTTCAAATCTGCACTGTCCTGCCAGCTCGCACTCAACCACTCTGAGACACTCGGAACCATCAGACATACCTCCGCTCCTCTCGGCTCATGACGCCAGCGGTCCTCTGCTTTCCTCAGCCTCCTCTTCGCACTGGCTGCATGCAACACGGCACAGGCATTCGAGGAGCCACAGGTGTTGGAGTTGGGTTCGCATCCTAGCCTCACAGTTGCTCTGTGACCTTGAGCACGTTACTGAATGCTTCCTCCTCTTTCCTGGACTATGAAGTGATGGTAGTAATACCACCTGATTGGGCTTTTGTGAGGTTTGAATGAAATAAAGCAAGTGCTTAAGACACAGTGCTAGCCGGGCGTGGTAGCGAATGCTAGTCATCCTAGTACTTGGGAGGCTGAGACAGGAGGATGGCAGGTTTGAGACCAGCCTCAGCAACTTAGTGAGGCCCTCTGCAACTTAGTGAGACCCTGTTTCAAAATAAGAAATAAAATAGGGCAGGAAGTGTAGCTTGGAGGTAGAATGCCCCTGGGTTCCATCCCCAGTGCCACAAAAGAAAAACAAAAAGACAGTGCTTTCTAAAGGATAAGATCTCAATATTTGATACCATGATTAGTTATTGTTTTGTCCTACCACGGCCCAAGAAATAGTGGGAAGTGAAAATAAGAGATTGGCTTCCTGCACGCTACAGGAAGCATAATGAGTATGTATGTATATATGTACTTATGGTACTGGGGAGTGAACCCAGGGGTGTTCTACCTCTGAGCTACATCCCCAGCCCTATTTTATTTTTTATTTTGAAACAGGGTCTCCCTAAGTTGCTGAAGTCTCACTAAGTTGCTGAGGCTGGCTTTGATTCTTCTATGGCAGCCTCCCAGATACCACCACACCTGGCTGTGTTTTTATTTTAATAAGAAAGAAGCCTGTTGCAGTGACTACCTGACCCATAGCAGCTCTTCTCATCCCAAGGGTCTAAGTTCTTGTTTCCACAGTCTCAGCATGTGCTATTACTTCTGGCTCATTTTTCTACGTTTATATGTTATGTGCCTAAAACTAGGTTTCAGACTCCATGAGAATAGAGACTGCCTTTTGTTTTCAGTGTTACGTTCATGATGGCACCCTTAATAAACAAAAATGCTTCTTGACTTATGATGGGTTTAGGTTGCAATAAAACAATTGAAAATATTGTTAAGTCAAAAATAAATTTAATAGACCTAATTTTATAGCTTAGCTTAGTCTATCTTGAATGTCCTCAGATGCTTACATTAGCCTACAGTTGGGCAAAATCATCTAATGCAAAGCATATTTTATAATAAATAATTGAATATTTCTTTTCATTTATTGAATACCATGCTGAAAGTAAAAACCGTGGTTTTATGGGAACTCAACTAGCAGCATATGGTAACTTATGTTGAAGCATGGTTTCTACTGAAACTCTATCACATTCGTACCATTGTTAGGTTGGAAAAATTATAAGTTGAGCCACTGTAATTCGAGGACTCTCTGTAGTTCCAAAGAAAATCAGTGGAGGTTCCAGATCTCAGGGCTCAAATTCATAACTGGAACCTACCTACCTGTTTCTATTTCCCTCTACAGTATTTTTTTAATTAGCATTTATAAGTAGCTCTCACAGGCCAAAATATTTCACTTAAAAATCCAAACTAGTTGCAGTGGTTCATGCCCGTAATCCTAACTACTTGGGGCGCTGAGGCAAGAGGATTGCAAGTTCAAGGCCAGCCCCAGCAATTTAGAAAGACCCTTTCTCAAAGTAAAAAAATGAAAAGGGCTGGGATGTAGCTCAGTGGTAGAGTCCTTGCCTAGCATGCAAGAGCCCCAGTTTTTTTTTTTTTTTTAGTCACTTAAAAATCCAGATTTCTGGAATTTTTTTTTCAGAATTATAATATCTCGCAACAAATGCTGGGAACTCAGAAGCAGGTGTCTAGGGGTAAATGGGACACACATTCTCCAGTTTACTGTAGCCCTGCTACTCAACCGTAGTGGCCATTTCTCCTGTATTTTTACCTGCTTGATGTCCTGAGCCCTGTTTCCAGGTGATTGCGAGAGCCCGGGACTAGGAAGGAGGGCTATAGATCCGTTCATCGCCTCTTCTAAGACCTGGCTTAGGTGCTGGGGGAGGGCAAGAAGATAGAAGTGAAGATGTTTCCTGTATCTCACTGATAGTTTACCACCAATAGGAGATTCCATACATGGTGCAGGCTGCAGCTAAAGACAGCAAGCACCAAATGAATGGTGTAAATGAAGAATGGGACCGAGGGTGCCTCCTGCTGCCTGAGCTGTTCGTGGGGGTCTCATGACGAAGGTCATTTGGTTCAGCTCTTACAGGATGATAGAATTTCAGCAGCGGGAGGGGAATCGGCCTTCTCCCTAGAGGGCGTGTATAAGCAAGAAAAGGCAGCTGTGATTTGAGCAGTTTGATCCACACATGGGGGAGCAGAGGAGCTGGAGAGAGAGGAGAGGCGGACCAGGGGGCCTTCGAGGCCCAACAGTGGCATTTGGAACACAGGCAGTAGGGAGCTGCCTCCAATGAGTGTTGAGAAGCTGCAATAATGTGGTCAGAGGCATCTTAGAAATGCAGATGCCTTCAGTGGCCAGTAGACAACCTAAAGGCAGACGTGGCTTGTTGACGTGCTTGCCTGAATGTCTCCTGCAGCCTCCATCTTGCTTTTCTTTGCAGCCCGTTCCTCCCACAGGTCCTCTGATAATGTCACAAAGATCCCCTTTCTTTCTTGGGCCAGTGGCTCTGCCAGGTTGGCAGAGACCCAATGATGCCACACCTGGACACAGGTGATAATTTCTCATGCAACTTGAAGTGCATCAAAGAGGTGTGGTGATACTTGCAAAGGAGACAGAATTGGGAAGCGTGTCTCAGGCTGCTCTAAATTATGCCCAACCTAAGCAGACAGCTCTGTCTGATTGAGACCAGGTTTAAGTCTAGTGCTGTAAGTGAGACTTCTTGTTGTAACTCGCCGGCCACTGGTGAACAGTGGCAGAAGCTCTGTGTTCCTGGTGTTTGGGGCTGAGTGATGGCAAGGACCCCTTCCAGGCTCGCTCTGCAGAGAACGCTGCTGCTGCAGCGCAGGGATCAAGCGACACCCCCAGAGGTCTGCCACTGTCCTCCCACCAAGTGTGACCTACAGTGGTCTTGACATTGGCTTCCTTTGCTCTTCCCTTCAAACATTTTGATATATTTAGTCTACACTGGGCACCGAGAAAGCCTAGGGCACAGTAACTATCTGAAAGGGCGTGGATGTGTCTTGGCGGGGATGACCTGATTTCACTCAGAGTTAAATGTCACTGTGCCTAGTCGTGGAACCGCCAGCCTGGCTGTGATGTCGCCAGTGAAGTCAGAGAAGCAAGGCCTGCCTGGAGCTGCAGGGCTGCTTATTTTCATTCCCTTGTTGATTTTATAGCTATTTTAGACTTGGCTTCGGTTGTTTCCTTTTTATACTGCTTCTAAATTCATTTCCACAAAGGGTCTTCGAGAAGTGATTGCTGATGAGGGAACTTGGGCTGTAGAAATCTTCCTAGTGAGCAGAATATTCAGTACCAGGCAGCCACAGAGTATCAGGAGACCTTTGGAAGAGTGTCAAGGGCTTGTTTGTTTGTTTGTTTGTTTGCTTGATGTTTTTTCTCATCTGTAGGGCAACCCTGGACATTTTCACCATTCAATCAACTGAAGTTTCTCAAAAGTGTTTTGTGTACAAGTCTTGGATAACTTGGCACCATGCACCCCTTCTGGGTTCCTGGATTTCTGTGTGACAAATTCAAAACAGATCTAGTCATTTGTCAAACATAACCATTTTCGGTTGTCTCCCAGTGAGAAAATCAGAAAGATGGCTTGTGTCATTTTGTAGACTTAGGTTTGCAAAATAAGTCCTCTGGAGACGGGGTAATTTTGCCCAAGAACTATTTCTGCACTTGTGTAGCTGCCACCAGGTGAGTAGTGATACCTGTAACCAGTAGGTAGAACTGGCAGATGTGGGTAACTGGAAAAAAACAGGAATAGTCCCCAACACACACTTTTATAGAAAAAAAATATTATCTAAGTAGTGCTTTGGTTAATTATTTTAGAAAGGAAACAAATGAGAAGAACTCCTAGGTACAGAGCATTCACTAAAGTAAATCCCAATTGGGCCAGATTTAGGTGTACACACTGGCCCCATTCAAGGAAAGGCCCGTGTGTGCTTGAATGAGGAGCCTGAACCCTAGAAGAATAGATCCCCAGCTCATAAGCACTTTCCTTGGAGACACAGAACTGGAGATGGGAGGCAAGTTTTATTCTTCCTTTATATATTTCTGTATTGTTTGAATTTATAACAATAAAATACACTAACACATACACAAATACTAACCTGACAAGATATGGGAGGTTAGTATTCCCAAGATATAGAAAGCTTAAAATCAATGGAAGAAGCTGGATGTGGTGGTGCACACTTGTAATCCCAGTACTTGGGAGGCCGAGACAGGAGGATCACAGGTTCGCGGCCAGCCTCAGCTACTTAGTGAGGCCCTCCATAACTTAATGAGACCCTGTTTCAAAATAAAGAATAAAAAATAGGGCTGGGGGTGTAGAGCGCCCCTGGGTTCAATCCCCACTACTGCAATAAATAAATAAGTAAATAAATATAAATAAATAAATAAATAAATAAATAAATAAATTGGTGGAAGAAGTGACAAGAGAATAGGTCAAGAAGATTTGACAACAAATTTTAAGTACTGGGATTACAAGCGTGCGCCACCACGCCTGGCTGAATTCCCATTTTTATAGATAAAGTGTAAGGCTTAAACTGTTAAATTACACATCACACCAGTATTTTCAGATCTAGGATTCAGAGTGACCCACATAATCCCAAAGCCCATGCATGCGTGTCTTTAACCTGAGCACACACTCACGGCATATGCTAACTTGTAAATAGTGTTTGGAGTCATAAATGATATTTCTGCTTTTTTAATTCACAAATTTTCTACAGAGAATATATAACCTTATGTTGAGGAAAATAAGGAAAAAATTCTTGGTGAGAATTGCACCTTCCTTCTCATTATTTATCAGCACTGACAACAGAGGCATCCAAACAATGTTCTTTTCTGAGGGTAAAGCTTTTTAGACTGCCTTTTTCTGAGATATTTTCTTTTTTGGTACTGGGGATTGAACCCAGGGCATTCTACCTCCAGGCTACATCCCCAGCCCGATTTTATTCTTTATTTTGAAACGGCATCGCTAAGTTGCTGAGGCTGGCCTCAAACTTGTGATCCTCCTGTCTCCACCTATCAAGTATACTGGGATCGCAGGCGTGTGCCACTGCACCTGACTTCTGAGGTATTTTCAAAGGGCAGTCCTGATCTAAGTCTGACCTTGTCTTTGGTTACTGTCAGGTGTGTCACTCTTTAGACCCAGTGGAGGTGAAGGTGAGGATGTGTGACACTGGGCCCAGCGTAATATGGAAAGTGTGCTATCAGGGCCCTCTGCCTTTGCGGGGAATTAGGGCCACCAGTGGGCTGCTCTTTAATTGTTCTGTAATCAGTTGTGTCATTCTGACTGTCCCAGTCTTCTGCTGCATCTTTTTCTCTTTAAAAAAAAAAAGTTGCCGGGCGTGGTGGCGCATGCTTGTAATCCCAGTACTTTGGGAGGCGGAGACCGGAGGATCCGGGTTCGCGGCCAGCCTCAGCTTTCTCTCTCTCTCTCTCTCTCTCTCTCTCTCTCTCTCTGTCTCTCTCTCTCTCTCTACTTAGTGAAGGCCCTCCGCAACTTCGTGAGACCCGGTTTCAAAATAAAGTATAAAAAATAAGGCCGGGGACGTAGCGCGGAGGTAGAACGCCCCTGGGTTCAATCCCCGGTACCGCAAAAAAAATTAAAAAAAAAAAAGTTGCCCATCCTCGGCCCTGTGGTTTTGCTACCTTTCCACCCTCCCTGATGTGGCTCAAGAATACACGGTGCCCGTGTTAGGAGGGGGAATCTCCCCCTGTGGTCATCAGAGAGCACACCTAGCAGGAGTCCCTGGGTGCCTGGAGGTTCAGGGCTGTCAGGCCTAAGACATGCCTCCAGGCCCCGTTCTCCACAGTGGCCAGCAATATCCTGGGCAGGCCATGGCCAGAGAGAGAGAGAGAGAGACGTTTAAGAAGTGAGGGACCCCTGTTAGTGCTGTGAAGGGATCGGAAGAGAGGAGAGTGGCCGTGGCAAAGTCTGGGCCGACAGATGAACCCAAGTGCCAGGGGAATAAGGGTCAGAAGCAGCTGGTGTTGGCGTGGAGGCCGTAGGGGCCAATCAGATTTTCCCTTTCTGACGTTTGTCATGACTGTATGGAAAGAACAGGCACAGGCAGGTAAACAGCCTGCACCTTCCGCTCAGTGGCACTTGGGAACTTAAATGCAGAGACATATCAAAAGGAGGTGATGGTCATTTTTGCATTAGATGATTTCTGCTCATTTCACACAGCTCACATAATCTGCTGAGGACAGGGCCTCCCGGAGCGTGGTCAGGGTCTGGCTGACGTTCCTGTGCCAGCCGTGAGCTGCTCTCTGCCTCCATCGCGTCTCCTTGCACACTTCAGAGCCCTTCCCTTGGCCCCACCGGGGTCTGTACGTGTTGCGCTAGGGCTGTGTTCAGATGTAGCTGTCCTGAAGCGTGAAGCGGTTCCTGTTCTTTGCCTCTCTGAACGAGGCAGGCCCCTCATGCAGGACCCAGCTCGGCGGCTTTCTGGCTTCCTTGGCATAGCCGTCTTGTAGTTCTGGATGCTATGATTTCGGACCATTCGGGTATTTCTGGAGGACTTTCCCAGCTCCTGCCATCCACCCCACCTGACTCTAAGTTGTGGAGTTGTCTTGTCTGTTGTGTAGTTTTATCAACAGAGGAAAAGCTAAAACTACATAACTTTGCACTTTCTTTTTTTGGGGAGGGGGTGGTACTTGGGATTGAAGCCAGGAGCCCTCTACCACTGAGCTGTATCCCCCCCTTTTTAAATTTTTCAGACAAGGTCTCACTAAGTTGTCCAGGCTGGCCTTGAACTTTTGATCCTTCTGCGTCAGCCTTATGAGTAGCCAGGGTTATAGACATGTGCCACCACCCCTGGTAGCTCTACACTCTTCTTTTTTAGGGGGTGGGGTGGGGTACTAGGGATTGAAGCCAAGGGCATTCTGCCTCCAAGCTACACCCCCAGCCCTTTTATTTTTATTCTGAAACAGGACTGGCCTTAAGTCTGCTATCCTCCTGTCTCTGCCTCCCAAGTACTGAGATTGTAGGCTATGCACTCTAACTGTGATTCAGGGACAAGTTTTCCTCCATGGATTTAAAGTTCTAGTTTACTTTAATGTAGAGCCATTTCTCAGTGGTATTCCGCTCTGAACTCCGACGAGAGCCTACCTTTTCACATGATTTACCCTTGCTTTGTCCCATGGAAGAACAAGACTTCCCTTCTCACACTTATTTCTCCTTGTTCAGGACCCATTTCTCATTCACGTTATCTAATACTGGCTTCTAATATTTTCTGCTGTGAGCTCAGAATTGTCCTAAGTAAAGGCTTTGGAGTCCACAAACAATTAGATTCCTCGCTCTGCCAGTGACCCGCTGTGTGACCCCAGACGTATTATTCAGCTTCCGAGACTCAGTTACCGCAGTCTTGTAAGATGAGGGTAATCCATAGCACCTCCCTGGAAGGACTGTTGTGATTAAATGAGATGCGTGTACAGTACATGGGACATTGGGGCTCAGTGGTAGATGGCTTTTCACACCACAGCCCTCTGGGAAGTGTGTGCCCTCAATCTCAATTTCCCCCACCTCCTCCTCCCTGCTGCTGTGTTGTTTGTGATACATCTTTACTTAACAAATAGGAAAATGCAAAGCCTTCAGCTTCTTGATCAAATTTACTTCTTCAATAACTTAAACATCGTAGCCATGCCCCCTTGAAATAGTAAATTCTGCCCGGATTGTATTCTCTGGTAGAACATGTAATTCCATTTCAGGATGGTCCTAGGATAATTAGAATCTTTTTCACCTCTTTGTGGTAAACAATGAGAAGAATTTAGTGTGTCAGCTAGCTCTTCTCACGAAGCTTCACAACATCCAGTCATGGCCACAGAGAGTATATAATGGAAAACAGGGTGCCCCGAGAAACCACAGGCCCCGGGCGAGGCGGACAAGCAGACACTGATGGAGGCTCTGTTATTTCCTTTCCCATCTGAGGTCCCTGCCTCCTCCGCTCTTTAATGATGCACGGCCCCTTTAACATCCCCCTTTCAAAGCTCGGGGAGTGAGAGGCTCCTTTATGGCCAGGTTCACTCCATCCCACTTTCGCATCTCTGGAAGGATAATGGAATCACATGAGAGTGGGGTCATGGTGGAGCAGATTTGTTGATGCTCCTGTTATTGTGTTCTCGTCCTTCAATTTGTTGTCAGTGTGCAGCAAAACCGTGAAGAGCCTGGTTTGTAATGTGGGACCCATCTAAGCTGCGGTGGCTCATGCTTGTGATAATGTGTCTGTTTGGGAAATAACCCATTGGGTTGTTTTTTTTTTTTTTTTTTGGTCTTGGGTGTATGTTTGCTTTTTTGTTTTGTCTGTTTTTTTTTTGTTGTTGTTTTGTTTTGGGGTACTGGGGATTGAACCTGGGGCATTCTACTACTGAGCTATATCCTCAGCCCTTTTTATTTCTGATTTTGAGGTGGGGTCTAAGTAGCCCAGGCTGGCTTCGAACTTGCCATCCTGCTATCTAAGCCTCCTAAGTACTAGGATTACAGGCATGCACCGCTGCACTTGGCTTGTTAGTGTGTTTTGTTATAACTTTCTCTGTTAGAGAAAGTTAGGGAGCGGCTGGGCATGGTGGCGCACGCTTGTAATACCAGTACTTTGGGAGGCGGAGACTGGAGGATCCGGGTTCCTGGCCAGCCTCAGCTCGCTCTCTCTCTCTCTCTCTCTCTCTACCTAGTGAGGCCCTCTGCAACTTCGTGAGACCCGGTTTCAAAATAGAGTATAAAAAAATAGGGCCGGGGGTGTAGCACGGAGGTAGAATACCCCTGGGTTCAATCCCCAGTACCGCAAAAAAAAAAAAAAAACGGAGCCACAGTACTAAAGCCTCCCTTGGCTAAATCCTGCAATGTTCTAGGCTCCTTTGATCCTTGCAATAGCACGTTTATCCCCATTCTCTAAGAAAGAAACTGAGGAGACTTGCTCGGGACCACAGAGCTAATGAGAGGTGGTGCAGAAACCCCGTGCCTGGCGTGCGTGTGCTTTTAACCACGGCAGTGACATGTTCTTGCTGTCTATCATATAGCACTGCTGCGAGAACTAAATGAGATGCTGCAAATAAGAGCAGACTGAACGACATACAGCAAAGGTTGTTGTACTCATGGTATTACTGTTTGTTTTTTTTAAGTTAAAAAATATAAGAACTTGTGGGAAGCAATCTAATTTTGGTGAGACCTTGGGGTCAGCTTTGAGGAGGAGGTAATATTGAGGGTGACCTTCAAAGATAAATAGGGTCAGAAAAGTGTGGCACCAAGGTATCCAGGGATGGTGTGGCCTAATGCACATGAAGAGTAGAAGAATGACTGGCAGTGTTAGGGCAGAGGAGGAGCAGAGGGGGCACTGGAGGGGACGAAGCTCAGATGAATACATAGACCTGGTATATAGGATCCACTTGGAACTGCTGTTGCTGAGACAGGGTAGAGATCTCTGCAGGAACTTGTAGGACTCCCTGGGTTATTCCAGGGTCTTCCATACACCTGTGCTGCATGCGGTGTATCCTGCGACTGTTACTAGTGATCTGACCACATCCACGTGGTGCCCCCGGTTCAGTCTCTGCAGCTTTGCTTTTGCTTCAGTCCTGCTCCTGAAGCCAGGGAAGCCCAGAGTGAGGGTGACAGAGTGTGTGCCAGCAGGCTCCTCGAAGCCACAATAAACCAGGCCAGGAGGCTACGGGCACATTTCCTTTACTTTACACAATCTCCCTGCGTGGGCACTCATTGGAGCCTGTTTTCAATATGAATGGATTTATCATAAAATTATGCTTCCAGATTTCTTTAAGCAACCTGAATGCTGGCAGCCAAGGCCCGCATCAGGCAGAGGAACAACGGACTAGAAAGGAAGGCAGCTTCTTCCTTTGGCCACCACCCTCCATAATTAACATCATGTCCCTTCAAACAAAAATAAACCTATTTTGCCTATTAACCTGCCCTGCCTGGTGTTTGAGTGTGTCAAGCCTGCCCTGGAGCAATACCTTTATACTTGATGTAAATGTAACTTAAATTATATATAAGACCAACACAGATTAAAGAACAAAGCAAAACAAATGTGCACTTTTCAGAGAAAAACACCCATTAGTACTGGGATGCTGAGCGGGTGGCAGGCCTGTGCAGCCGTACCAGGGTCACCCGGGCTTCACTCTGCTGTTCAAGAGGGTGGAAGTCGCTCTGCTTTAGGGCAGTGGTCTCAACGAAGGGCAATTTCGTCCCCAAGGGCAATGAACTTAGTGTAAACTAGAATTCCTAAGTCTCTTTATAGGTTCTGCTACCAAGCCATATTTCGCTCCTCTGCTTGTAGTACGTTATTTTATTTTATTATTTTATTTTATTTTACTTTACTTTATTTTATTTTATTTTCTTGTATTGTAGTACATTATTTTAGCATGCTTGGGGATGGCAGTGACTCAGAGTGATTGAAGTTGGGAAAGCTGTTAGTTCCTCTCAGTGCGCCTGACCGACCGATGCTGACGTTTTAAATATATTTGCCTTGAAAATAATGATTTTCTTTCTTACCTTCTGTCAGCCGTCAGTTCTTGCTGGTATCTGGGTAGCTGTCTCTAACTTGCTGCTTCTAACCTTCTATGTGTTGGGAAATCATGTGTCCAGGAATTTTAGAATAATGTAACCAGAATAGGTAGAATGTCGAAGATAAATGGTCCCGGCCCTGGACCTTAAGGAGCCATAGGGAGGGCATTGAGGTCCCCTTTGCTAGTCAGCCTGGTTGTTATGTTTTGTGGTCCTCAGGTGCTTAGTTGATTCCTCTAGGACTTCTATTCCCTTTCATATAGTCCCTTCCTCCCTGGCTTCTCAGATTACTGGAAAATTGGGATCTCGTCTTGGAGGCAGATTGGACAGTCAGGATCCAGGCTGGGATTAATTCAACCCCGTCAGCCCACTCGCTCCTCATAAAGGTGGTGTTTCAACCACTGGAGAGAGACTGTGTACATATGGAGGGTCATCAGCCTTTGGTGGCCCGGGCTGGCTCTGTTTTCAGACCAGTGTCAATGTAGATTGTACATGAGCACTAGATCTTTCCCTTGGCTCCCTGGGAGGGTTTTCTTTCTTTAAGAATTTTATTGGTGCAATATAATTATATATCCTACTGAAATTCAAAGTGATACATTCATATATGCACACAACATCTCTTGCATCCTATCTATGCATACTAGCCCCATCTTGCTACTCCTTTCTCTCTCCCCCATACATGCTGGTAAGGTTGTTAGTAATACCTTCATATATGGACGTAATATTATTTGGTGTGTTCTGCCTGTCCATTTCAGTGATAGGTAATTCTAGAACTGGACACATGGAGTTGAAGCTCTCAACTGTCTCATAGACCTGAATTTGTCAGTGGAATCTTTACCCAGAAGTTATCTTCTACAGTTTCAGATGTATTTTCTTGACTTATACCTGTCTATCTCTTCTTTTAATATTTTTCATATAAAGTTTTGTTGACCTTCATTTCTGTAGGATTATAGAAATGAAATAGTTATGCCGGGTATGGTAGCGCACACTTGTAATCCCAGTACTTGAGAGGCAGAGACAGGAGGATTACAGGTTCGCGGCCAGCCTCAGCTACTTAGTGAGACCCTGTTTCAAAATAAAGAATAAAAAATAGGGCTGGGGGTGTAGGTCGGAGGTAGAATGCCTCTGGGTTCAATCCCCAGTACCACACATACACACAAAAAGAAATGAAATAGTTATGAGAGCTATATGCTATTGCACAAATAAAGTTTTACAGTTGGTGTAATTTTTCTTTCAGCATCTTTCCAACCAGTCCAAACAAAAAAAAAATTAAGTTATGCTTACCAGTTAAGGAAAACCAACTGAGTTGGAGGAAAGGTGGATGGCAAAGAATTAGAAACTGATATTGTAGCTGTTTAAGATGATCTTAAGTAGAAACAGATTTAGGTTAAGGACCTGAATTACCCCATTATATTCTGCCAGCGTAACTGATAATATCCAAATCCATCCCAACAAATACATAGTAATAGTAAGGGAGAAAACAATCTTATAAGAGAAAATTCTAACATTATGAGATTACAGTTCTTTTGAAGATCACTCTAAAAATTAAATGCCAGCAGCCTCTAATGAGCTTTGGAGGGGGTACAAATGGATTTTGGCACCAGATATTCATTCTACTTAAGAGCTTTGTGCTTTTGGATAATTCTTCTTCTAATTTCTATGGGTTTCAGTTTGCACAACTTAAAAGCAGAGTGGGGAATTGTGAAGATGGGGTGGGGGCCGGGACATGAGGAAATCAAGTGGTAGGCACGTGGAAGGGGCTAAGTACCCCTCTTAACCCCCTTTCTCCTCCCAAGTGTTTTCAGACAGAACACAGACTCCTGACTCATTCCCCACCAGGCATGCTTTCCAGAGAGTTCACATCCCTCTGGACTGGTCCTGTTTCCTCATGGTGCTCCCAAAATGGGGTTTCTATATCTGCACTTCTCTCCAGATGTCAGGCTAGCTCTACGGATTCTTTGTAATGGACTCAGTATTCCTGTTAATGCATCAGCTGAGGTTGGATTGTCAGTTAAGGCAGCTGACGAGCATCCCGCTCCAAACATATTTGGGACTGAAACCCCTCGGTGAAGCCAGGCCCCTCGGGAGGAGGGGTATGTCCAGCAGGAGGGAGGAGGCCGACTACAGGACTGTGACGTTTCCATCGGGGTCCACAACACCAATTCTTTCCTCCTTTCTTCTGAAACAGGAAAGAATAATGTTCTTCAGAGACGGTCTCGTCTCTGACCTGGAACCTAAAGGAAGAAAGGTAGACTTGAAATAAGTCATATATTGAAAAAGTGTAGAAAAATTTATTTAAAAAGAAAAATTTTTTCTGCCCCCACCCCCACCCCCACCCCCACCCCTTAGGGCTTAAACTTCTCAAACCTCTCTGCTTTGAATCAGAGCTCTTATCTCAGGAGCATAAGATGTGCGCTTTGGCTATGAGAGCAGCACTCTAACCTTTTAAATCAATAACAGTAAGGAGCAGATGGGCGGCCGAGAGCCCCAGAGCCCCAGCTGCGCACGGCCTGTCTTCTGGCAGCCACGTGCCCAGAGTAAATTATGTGATGTTTCCCTTTATGTCGTTCTGCCCATCTGGACCCCCTGCCCCATGCCCCCTTCTTCCTACCTGTTGAAGTCCTACTTCCAAGCTCAACACAAATCCTCCTCACCAGGAAAATCTTCCTACGTGGCCTCCGGTAGGAACCGCATTGTCCCTGCCATACTGCCTGTGGCTGTCACTGAGACCTTCACTGTGGCCCATCACAAGCCTCCTACGACAGCACGGTTATTGGACATGCTCTTTTTGCTGTCTCGGCCAGTTCCTCCTTGGATAAACATATATTGAGTGCCGACTGTGTGCTGGGAACTGGCACTGGGTAAATCTCGGCTCTCGCCACCGGCCGTGGAGCCCGGCATGTCAGTGCAAACCTACTGTGACTATTGTTATAAGGCGGAAGGAGGTGCAGTGCTTCACTGTGTCACGTGAATATTTTATATTTAAGTTGTATTTAAGGTCTTACCTTTCAAAGGTGGGAGAGTGTCTTAATCCTTTACTTTCATACCTAACGCAATGCCCAGCCCATAAAAGATACCCAGTATGTGTATTTTGAAAGAGCCACTTACCATCTAGTTAGCAGAAAGGATGTGTGTCTAATTAACCGCGCTGTAGCCTGGGCCTGGCTTGAGTGCTGTAATGGGAACGTGGGCCACGGAGGCCACTCAGTGAGTGAAGAAGCCGAGATGCACGCCGATCCCGCTCTCCTAGAAAAACCTCTTTAAATGCGTTTCAGCTGGGGAGGGGAGCACCCCTGTCGGAGGAACTAAATCAGAAAGTAAGGGATAAGCCACGTGAGGAGAGCGTGCTTTCACCTTATGTAAACGCAGGAAGCTTCCAGCAGCGCCCGCTGAATGGACCAGTACTGGGGTCACAGCCAGTTCCTGCTGGCCTGTTAGGGAGGAGCAGTTATGTTGATGGGCAGATGACACCACTGATGGGGAACGAGAGCCACAGGGAGGGACACCACAGGGAGGGACATCGTACCTGTGAGGTGACTGTCACGAGCACCTGGGCAGAATAGGGATTCAGGTTTCCAGCAGGGCATAGTCACAGGTAATGAGAGTCTTGATCCTTCAGCAATGTGTGGAAACTTGCTTGTTTACTTAGGTATTAGGAATTGAACCAGGGGGATTCTACCTCTAAGATATACCCCAGGAATTGAACCAGGGGAATTCTACCTCTAAGATATACCCCAACCCTTTGTATTTTTTATTTTGAAACAGGATCTCCGTGGGTTGCTGAGGGCCTCAGTAAGTTGTTGAGGCTGGCCACGAAACTGTGATCCTCCTGTTTCAGCTTCCCAAGGACTGGGATTACAAGCATGCCTCACCACACCCAGCCGAGTCCATTTTTAAATTGCAATCAGGACATTTCAAGGCCAGTCCTGGTGTACTGACAAATAGTACTGGTCTAAAATTTTGCCTGATCTGGTCTTAAAGAGGCCTGGACATCCAGCCACATTCTGTTAACAGTAGAACCAGGAAAATGACTTCTTGAAAATCCAAGCTTTCCATCAAAATCCATCTTGCGGAATTGTCTGAATCCTCTGCTTCTGGGAGTTTAGACTGAGTTGTCTTTAATGAGTGTCATCAGGTCATATAGAGATGTATTGGTCTGCGTATGAGAATGTAGGTTTTTAGGGCACTGAGGCAGTAATACAACTTAATCAATTTGGCAAGTCAAAGCTTTAGCTATCCAAAATTAGAGCTGGCTGTTCTGGATAACTTTAGATTAATTCGTCAATAGCATGAGTAATGACTTGCAAACTAGAATGCTGAATGTGGAAAAGGACATACATGACTTTACATAATTATAATTTATTTTGTTTTTCTCATTAAAATGTAATTCATAACCATGATGTAAAAATTTGAAAGTCAAGAAAATGCTAAAATAAAAATCACCTAAAATCCCACATTCAAATATCCTTACTATTGATGTTTTATTATTTTTTATTGTATAGAGAAAAATTTGACCTTTTTTACACTGTTTTAATCATATGTACAATGTGTATTCTTTTGGGGCAAGAAGGGCTGGCATTATAGTGTAAGCATTTCTCTTGTCAGTAATTTTCATCAAGTAGCTGATTATGGATCATCCCTTATTGAAAGCTGAGGAAAAAAAGAGGTCAAAAACTTCTTTTCATCTATTGTAATCTCACCAAAGTAGCCTGAACAGGGTTGAAAGTAGAGGTCTGAGAAGAAAGGTAAGGAGTAATTTTTCCTGTGTGGGGTAATGAGTGAGTTTTGCAAATGGGCTCTCTGTGCAATATATGTCATAAATCAGAATCACACCATATTTGTTTTTCTTCATTAGATTTCTGAGCTAGAAGCACTACACTAAAAACTTGAAATATATAAGGTTATTAAATTGAAAGCATGGGAGACAGAGATGGAATCAAAGAGGAAGTAGAAATAAGACAGACCACAGGATTAGGAGGAAAGAGGAAATGGCAATTCCAAACCATGTGAGGGATGAGCAGTAGAGATGGGTCAGAGGAGTCCAGATGCTACTGAAGATGCTGCTGCTCAGGGAGGACAGGGTGGAGAGCTATATCTCCCCAAAAATCCATTGCCCCAAAACAGGCAGGGGAGGCTACTATATTCATTCTTTATAGATGTTTCTTTGTACTTATGGGATGTGAATACAAATCTGTAGGGGATATTTAGCACATCATATGAAGGTACCTTTTCAGGTAATTCAGAACCAAGATTTAGGTATGTCTGGTATGGTGGCACATGCCTGTAATTTCAATACTTGGAAGGCTGAGACAGGAGGATTGCAGGTTTGAGGCCAACCTCAGCAATTTATCAAGACCCTTGGCAACTTAGGGAGACCCCGTTTCAAAATAAAAATTTAAAAGGGCTGGGTGTGTAGTTCAGAAGTAGAATGCCCATGGGTTCTAACCCCAGTACCAAAAAAGAGAGAGAGAGATGGAGACGGAAATGGAGGAGGAGGAGGAGAAGGAGGAGGAGGAAAAAAGTTTTAGGTATGTCTAACAGCAACTCATTTGATACTCAACAATACTCATGGCCCCTGGTCATGGAGCTAGAAAATGCTAAAGCTGAACACTGAAGCCAGCTGTGCTTGTGTCTAGGGCCTGTGCTCTTGTCAACACTGGTGGGTACTGGCTCGGTGGCTGCTGCTGCGTGGTGAGTTATAAGGAGGTGGTAGGTATATCCTTGCAAAGTGTATGCAGTTCCTGATTGCATTGTTGAAGTTTGTAGCAAAATTTTTCTGAATTTGAGTGCACGCATTTGTTGTTTAGAGAACATGTATGTGATTAATTGGTAAGTGAGAAGGCACTAACATTTTAAAATAAATCAATAGAAATTGATTCGGTGTATCTTATTTATTTATTTAGGTACTAGGGATTGAGCCCAGGGACACTGTGTCACTGAGCTATATCCTCAGCTCTTCTCACTATGAACGACATTATGATGTGAGACTATATTGAACCAATAAAAGTATTAAACATTTTTTAAATTTTGAGACAGAGTTTGAGAAATTGCCAAGTCTGGCTTTGAACTTGTGATCGTCTTGCCTCACTCTCCCAAGTTTACAGGCGTGCGCCACTACCCCTGGCTCAATGTGATTTAATTTAATAAAATCCTACTATCTACTATATATACACACATATATGTATACACACACACACACACACACACACACACACACACACACACACACACACACACACACTGGGGATTGAACCCAGAGGCATTCTACCTCTGAGCTACACCCCATCCCTATTTTGTTTTTTTTTTTTTTTTTTTTTTTTTTTTTTTTTTTTT
>PVJS01021323.1:0-31628 GCA_004027185.1 Glis glis
GCTCTCAACTACTGAGCTACACCCCCAGCCTCTGATTTTTTTATTTTGACACAGGGTCTCTCTAAATTGCTGAGGCTGGCCTCGAACTTGTGAAACTCTTGTCTCAGCCTCCAAAGTATTGGGATTACAGGCACACTGCACTGTACCCGGCTATTTGTGTAATTTTAAAAGTTATTTTTCCAATTAAAATTTTTACTTCTATATCTCTGATATTTTACCACAGGAATCTGATTACAGTTTAGGTGAATTTATCATGAAAAGTATTTTAGAGCAGAAAGTATAAACATGGTCAGAGCTTTCATATATCTGTGTAGTTTTTTTTTTCTGCAATACTGGGGATTGAACCCAGGGATATTCTACCTCAGAGCTACACCCCCAATGCTATTTCATTTTTTTAAAATTTTGAAACAGGGTCTCACTAAATTGCTGAGAGCCTCACTAAGTTGCTGAGGCTGGCCTTGAACCTGCAATCCTCCTGTCTCAGCCTCCCAAGTACAGGGATGACAGGTGTGTACCATCATGCCCAGTTTATATAGTTTTACTTGAATATATTATATACAATAGCAAAATAAAAATTCTCATCTAAGCCTGAACTTTTTGAATGCTAAGGAAAAAAATTAGTAAAGTTTCTCATTTAACTGCAAGGTTATAGCTCCCAGATTATAAGGACTTTAAAGATGAGCTTGCCCAGGCAGTGTGGAAAAAAATTTTCCATTCTCTCTGTGTTGGGCCACTTACCTGTAAGGACTATCTGCTCTGCTCTGAGAGAAAGTGGGTAGTTCTGGACAGCCTTATGATAGCATGTGTTCACATCAAAACCAATCCTGAGTGTTCTGTTGACATGAACTAAAAGGAAAGAAATAGATGACTCTCTTAAAAAAATGAATTTTAGGTTACATCTTGCCGTGAGCTCTGGGAGCGGAACATCATTTTCTCCATTCCTTATGGTTTGTAGGTAACTTCCAGTTATCTGGGCTGATTGTTATATTGTCCTCAGATGGAGGCCCACTTACTATAGAAATGTATCTAAGGAGTTTATCTCTGAATCTGTTTCACCCTTTATTCTTATTTATTTATCTTTTCGTACTGGAGATTAAACCCAGAGCATTCTACCTTCAAGCTACCCCCCCCCGTCCTTTTCAATTTGTGATTCGAAACAGGGTCTCTCTAAGTTGCTGAGGCTGGCCTCGAACCTGGGATCCTCCTGTCTCAGCCTCCCAAGTCCTGGGATTACAGGTGTGTGCCACCGTGCCCAGTTTATCCTTCATTTTAATTGGATTCTTCTTTGGGAACTGGCTTTAAATATTTCTAACAGTAGAATATTTTATCTTGGGTAAATATTGCTTTGTAATGATAGCATCTAGGGTTTTTGATTTCTGATCGTGTTTCCTTACTAAAAGCTGAGCGCATGCTTCTGTGCCTGTGATGTACCTGGTATCTGCTTCGATGGGTGTCCGGACAGAGCCCTTTACTTTCTTTTTTTTTTTTTTTGCAGTACTGGGGATTGAACCCAGGGGCATTCTACCTCTGAGCTACACCCCCACCCAGCCCTATTTGTTATTCTTTATTTTGAAACAGGGTCTCATTAAGTTGCAGAGGCTGGTCAGGAACCCGGATCCTCCTGTCTCAGCCTCCCAAGTACTGGGATTACAAGCGTGTACCACCACGCCCTGCTAGAGCCCTTTACTTTCTAACTAAAGGGTGTTCAGCAGCTCAGTTCTTCTGGGGTTTGCTCTACAGTCCTAAATCTATAAACTCTGCCAATTCTGAACGATGTAAGTAAATAAAAGACTAAAGACATTCTAACCCTTAAACTTTCTTAAGCCAAGAAAAATAACCCAAAATAGAAGAGAGCCAAGAGTAAGCGTGATTACATGCCCAGTGTCCTCTGTGTTTGGGGTTTGGAATGAGACCGCTGTCCAACCAGCCCGAAAGGGTCTTGTGATTGCAAATTCATCCCCTCCTGCTGGCTGTCTCTACTCCCGACAGCCAACCACTTCGGCTCCACCAATTCGGAGGAGCAGGTTTCCAAACAATTTAATTTTTACTCTATATTTATCCCCTACCAATAAGAAACTGACAGCAGTGACAAGAATTTGCCTATCTGTGTTTTTACTCCTGTCCCTTAAGGATAATAGCTCTGCCACATTTAAAGACTCTCAGCAGCAGTAGGACACATCTGTCTATCTGGCTGGCTGGCTACCTCCCTATCTATCATCTCTTTGTCCATCTAACATCTATAGAGCTGAGATAATAATACCTGAAATAACACATATTCTTATACTCTGGACTTATGTAAAGAAAATGTTCTGCTTATATTCAGGAACATAGGAAGTCAGCTTACACACATTTCTTGTTTAGGGCTCGTCTTGGTCCGCTGCCACCCCAGGCTGCCTGGACTAAGTTCTCCTGAGAGTTAGCAAAATTAACGCTAGCATGTTTAGCTAGACACTAAATCAGTTTAAACAAAGAGTCCTGGTGGAAACCCAATGAACTGGAGAGAGATGTCTATCTCCTCTTCCTGCTAAAACCCCAGTAAAATTCTCAACACAGGAATTTTTCATAAAATGTGTATTAGCCCAGAAGGAGCAGAAAAAAAAAAACCTTTACACTAATTTTGGAAAAACAGAGTTTAGGGAGTGATGTTTGGCTTCGCAAAGCAGGAGAACTTATAAAAATGATCACTTGAGACCCTGTGGAGGTCCTGGTACCAGTGAGGTTGGGACAGGGTGCTCCTCAGAACCTCTGAGGGGTCATCGCCCGGAGGCATGGGCTCCCCCAGGGGAGCCATCAAAAGCCATCATTAAGATAAAGAAAAGGTAAGTCACTAAATACAAGGAAATAGTCTCAAAATATGTATCAGGCCAAAAAAAAAAAATAACCTCCTTATAAACAGAATAAATAACTCTGCAAAGAAAAAGGCAAAAACTAAGACATGGGCAAAGACTGGAACCGGCATTACACACACACACACACACACACACACACACACACACACACACAAATATGAACATTTATGTGCTTATGAAACAGTGCTCACATTGTCAGCATTTAATAGAGTCCAAGCTAAAACCACAAGAACTTACCACTGCACATCCCCTAGAATGGCTGAAATTAAAACAAGAACAAAAAGATGGATGATGCCAAGTGTGAGTAAGGACAGTGATTGTCCAAAGGAGCATACGTATAGAGAAAATGGTTTTGCTGCTTTTCATAAAATTAGGCATATGCCTGTGTATGACCTGGCAAATTCTTCTAGATACTTATTCTGGAGAAAGAAAATGTATATTCTCAAAAGGTCTAATAAAGAAATGTTCTTAGCATCCCTCCTCATAACACTTCCCTGATGGAAATATCCCAAATGTAATGAATAGGAGGATGGAAATTAAGAGAGTACGACTGTTGAGTCCAATAAAATACTGCTGGACAGTGAGAAGAGAAAAGAAGTCTTCCCTGGTACCTGCAGCAATCGAGTTTGAAAGATTCAGGCTGAGAGAAAAACATACTGACCAGAAGACCCCGAGGTGCAGACTGTATCTAGAGGAAGCTCTGGAAGAGACCACATGTCTCATTGCGCTAAGCCAGAGTGCCCCGCTTTGGGCTCCTGGGGAAGCCTGGGCGGGGGTCGACCAGATGGGGCACGGGGAGCTTTCTGGTGTGATGAGAATGTTCTGTACCTAGATATGGGCGTTTGCTACTTCACGGGCTTTCCAAGAATAGCCAAAGTAGTATTTCCAATCCCACCTTCTCTTCCAGAACTTTACTACTCCCATCACGAGCCGAATCAGAATTGATTTCCATCCCTCCTGGGTGGGCGTGGGACTTTCAAGGCTAGGGCCTAAGAATATGACGGCTGTTGGCCGGCTCTCTCTCTGTCTTGAGATGAATCCCCTTGGAACTGAGCCGCCATGCTGTGAGGAAACCCAGGTGGGCAGACTGCAACCCGCAGCCCGGCTGCCAGGCTGGGGTCAGAGAGCACTTGTCTGATTTCCTCCCTCTCAGAAGCTGCGACCAGAAGAAAGGATTACTTCATGCTACTGAGTTAGTTACACAGCCATAGCCACTATAAAAATCATCTTAAATAATTAATCTTATATCTTTTCTTCTGCATTTAAAAAATTATCTCTTTGACTATACCAAGAGATTGTACTGAGGATTGAACCCAGGGACATTCTACCCCCAAGCTACACCTCCAGCCCTTTTTATTTTTATTTATTTACTTTTTTGTGTGGTGCTGGGGATTGAACCCCAGGGGTGTTCTACCTCTGAGCCACACCTCCAGCCCTATTTTATTTTTTATTTAGAAACAGGGTCTCACTAGGTTGCTAAGGGTCTTAAATTGCTGCTGCTGGATGTGAGGCTGCGATCCTCCTGTCTCAGCCTCTCAAGTCCTAGGATCACAGGCGTGCACCGCTGCACTCAGCATATATTTATATAATATTGGTCTATTCTATTCCACACAAAACCATAAAAATAAAACAAGCTAATTTTTATTGTATTTTTTTATTGGTGCATTGTAATCCTACATCTTGATGAAGTTCAGGGTGATAGAGGCATACATGCACACAGTACTTGTTGAGCTCCCCCATTTCCCACCCCACTCCTTTTGCCTCACCATCTTCCCAGGCTCAACACATTGATTAGCTTTGATGAGTTTGTGTATGTACATCATGTCCCTTGAGGTGTTTCCCTCTTCGAGTCTTCCTCCCCTGTCCCATCTCCCTCAGTTAGGTTCCCTCCTCTCTTTTCGCCCTCAGTCAGGTCCCCTACTTACTCCCTAAGGTTTCTCATCCTTCCTCTGGTTCAGAAAGTAATAGGACCAGGGCAAGCAATGCACAGTCATTAACTCCAATGGTATCATCCTATCAGACAAACAGAAGGGCTCTGAGCAAGCACCCTATGGAAGACTGGCGCTCAGAAAGTCTGAGGGTTGTTCAAATTTGCAATTTTGCAGTGTAGTGAAGACAGATCAAATTTAGATATTCATGCGTCTGCTTTTCCACATGAGAAGCTACAGTGGACCATGATTTTCTGAACTCTAACTTTTTATTTATTTATTTATTTATTTATTTATTTTTTTTTTTTTTGCGGTACCGGGGATTGAACGCAGGGGAGTTCTACCTCCACGCTACACCCCCGGCCCAATTTTTTTTTTTATGCTTTATTTTTGAAACCGGGTCTCACGAAGTTGCGGAGGGCCTCACTAGGGAGAGAGGGAGAGAGAGAGAGAGAGAGAGAGAGAGATCGCGCGCACGTGCGCATGCGCACTGAGGCTGGCCGCGAACCCGGATCCTCCGGTCTCCGCCTCCCAAAATACTGGGATTACAAGCGTGCGCCACCACGCCCGGCAAACTTTTTATTTATTTTTATTTCCTGTCAGTGCCTCTCACAAGCTAGGAAAGCGCCCAACCACTGAGCTACCTCCTCAGCCCTTGAACTCTAGCTTCGAAATGAAACCATATAGGTGAGCTGTGTGCAGTGGCACACGACTGTAATCCTAGTACTTGGGAGGCTGAAACAGGAGGGTCGCAGGTTTGAGGCCAGCCTGAGCAACTTAGGGAGATCCTGTTTCAAAACAAAATAAATAAATCAATAAAAAGGGCTGGGGGTGTAGCTCAGAGGCAGAATACCCCTGGGTTCAATCCCCAGTACCTGTTCCCCCCAAAAAGAGAGAAAAATTATATGGATACTTCGCCTTTAAAATTTTTGAATCTAAAATTTCTCTACAAAAATTATGAAAAATACAGTTTGAACTTTTACAGTTATTTCTTCTAAAGTGATTTAAAGACTTGTAAAAGCAACAGTAGGGACTTCATAGAATGAGATATTGAAGTTTCCCCATGTGTTAAGACTGTCACCAAAACATGAAGTTGAAGTTCTAATGAATTTCTCTGTTCTTCAAGTTATCTCGGCTGCAGACAGGGCACCCACAGACTTGCTGGGATTTTAAAGTAATTTTAATTCTAGGTTGGACAACAGCGCAGACATACGTGTGATACTTGCTATTGGGTGGGTTAGTTTGGAGGCGCTGGCTGGACCGGGTCCACGCGGGAAGTTTAGGGCTGCCTGGGCCACCGCACAGTGTCCCAGCAGAAATTGAAACGCAGTCTCTGATCAGCAGTCCCAGCGGGGGCGTGACCTTCGCTGGCCATCAGTGCTGCCCTCTCCACCGTGGTACTCTGCACAGACTGTAAGTACTGACCAGGCGACCTGTGCTTCCGTCCATTTTGCTGCCCATGACAGCATTTCACTTTTGCTTAAGGCTGAACACTCCTCCCTGTTCCGCATTTTCTCTACCTTTTCGCCTGTTGATGGATGGTCCCATGTCTTAGCTGTTGGAAACGGTGCTTCAGCAAACACAGGCATGCAAGCGTCTCTGGGATGTACCCAGACCTGGGAAGCTGGACCGGGCGGCGGCCCTGTGACGAGGACTTAGCCAATTTCATGTAGCATTGGTTTTCAAAGGGGTGATTTATTTATTTATTTATTTATTTATTATTTATTTATTTATTTATTGTTTATTTTATGCTGGGGATTGAACCCAGGGGTGTTCTACCTCTGAGCTACACCCCAGCCCTGTTTATTATTTATTTTTTATGTTGAAACAGGGTCTTGCTAAGTTGCTGAGGCTGGTCTTGAACATGCGATCCTCCTGTTTTAGCCTCCCAAGTACTGAGATTACAGGCATGTGCCACCGCACTCGGCTTATGGTGTTTAAATGGTATATACAGAGGTGATTTAGTCTTCCACAGGATTGCAAAACTTATCCCACAAATTAGAAAAAAAAAAAACTCAAACCTGTGACTCATAGATGTGTAGAGGCTATTATGACACATAGTCTAGGTTGACTGTGATAGTTTCTTCCCGTAAATAAGATATTTACACCAGTATGCAGACTCTTGTATGCCTCACCTTAATTTGTAAAATGCAAAAATAAAAATTAAAGCAACAGCCGGATATGGTGGCACATGCCTGTGATCCCAGTACTACGGAGTCTGAGACAGAAGGATCGCAGGTTTGAGGCCAGTCTCAGCAACTTAGGGAGACCCTCAACAACTTAGCCAGCAGACCGGGTTTCAAAAAAAAAAAAAAAAGGCTGGAGATATAGCTCAGCGGTAGAGAGCCCCTGGGTTCAATCCCTAGTACCAAGAAAAACAAAATAAAACAAAAAATACCCCCCTAATATAGGAAAAGCTCAAAAGATCTCTGGGAAAAAAATTAATTTATCTTAAAAGCCATATATGGTGGTGCACACCTGTAATCCTAGTACTTGGGAAGCCGAGACAGGAGGATCACAGGTTCAAGGCCAGCCTCAGCAACTTAGGGAGACCCTCAGCACCTTAGCAAGACCCTGTTTAAAAAAAATAGTGTTTAGGGTGAGGCTCAGAGGGAGAACACCCCAGAAGGATATTGAAATGATCGACTGTTTGCATTTTCCTTTTTCCTCATCCCCACCTCCCAGCCTGCTTCAGTGAAAATTTCCTACAAAACCCGTTCTTTGCATAAGGAGCCCATATAAAAATCTTATTAGCCATTACATCTCCTAAGCAACTGGAGACAAGCAGGTTCTGTTCCTGAGCTCTGTGAAGCGTTCTGTCTGCCGGGCGCAGCAATTCTTGTTCCCCACAAGAAAGCATGTGAGGGCGACTTGTTTAGTTAAAAATGTGACAGTGCACAGCTGTTCCCAGAGGGCCCCAATGCGACATGGAGCTCCCTCTGCAATTGGGACCCACACACATTTCCCTCTGCCCCTCCACCTTGCTCCCTGGTTGTTGATGCAGAAACGCTGGTGTCGGTTATTTAAGCCTCTGTCCAGAGGGATTATTAAAATCCTCCTGAGCCAAATTTTCAGGAAACAAATGGGTTTCATAAATGTATATTAATCTGTTTAGCTTCAGATAATGAAAACATAGGACTCTGGCATGAATCATGTGTGGCCCGTAAAGCCCTCCCCCGCCCCCAGGAATGTCGCTGAAGGGGCCTCAGGCCAGGCTTCCTGGGAGGTATTCAGAATGCCAAAGAACAGGTCCATCTCGGGAGGGGCCCTGTGGGTTTGACTTGAGGCTGATCTCTGGGCATCTTGAAGGTCAGGAGAGGAGACCTGGGGTCCTCTCTGAGTGTACCCAGTCCTCCACAGGACAGATACCTTAAACAAATGTCGCAGCAGGTGGCTGTGGACTCCCAGCAAGAGCACAGAGCCCTCCCGAGTGCCCAGGGCCTGGGTCCCTCCTCTGCTCGGGTTCACCTGTCCCTGGTGACCACTATGGACAGCAGGGCAGGACAGCCATGGATTCCCGTGCGCAACACCCGGGGCCTGTGCCAGTGGGCTCTGCGTAGACAGACACGGCTCTGACGCTACATCCTCGGTCCGGAGACCCCATCCCTGTTCATTTACAGAAGACACAGGAGTCGCCCAGCATGGGCTCGGATTTCTGTTTGATGAAGAGGACGCTGCCTGTCCCTTACAGAGGCAGTGCCACGACAGACTTGTCTTTGGAACACTGTAGCATCCGACTATGAAACTCGCTAATGGAATACATGACTGCCTGATCCCCGGCGCACAGGAACGGGATGCATTTCCAGGACTTTCTTAGGACAGGGCGAAGCTTGAGAAGGCACAGGTTGGAGGAGAGGACTCCTGGTATTCAGACTTTTTCTCTGCCGCCAGGCAGCTGGTGACCTTGGATGACTGACTCGCTGACCTCCAGAAGTCAATTTCTTCTTCCATAAGTAGGAAAATAACTATTTGCAGTTCATGGTGGTGCATTCCTGCAATCCCAGCGCTTGGGAGGCTGATACAGGAGGATCAGAGATTCAAGGCTAGCCTCAGCAACTTAGCAAGATCTTGTTTCAAAATAAAAAAAAAATAAGAAAGAACTGGGAGTGTAGCTCAGAGGTAGAATGCCCCTAGGTTCAATCCCCAATACCCAACAAAAGAAAAAAAGAGAAAAAGGAAAATAACTACTTGTTCTACAAATTTCACAAGATTAGCTCTTCAAAATAAATAGCTAACATGTGTAAGTTACTTTGCGAATATTAAAGCTAGAGGAATCTGAGGAATAAATTATGCTTTAAACACCATGAAAGAGTGCTGAATAGTTCCAGAGTATAAAAATAGAAATATTCTAGAGATTAATATGATTTAAAAAGAAATATGTATAAATAGAAATGAGTTACATTAGGCCTATGATTTAGACCCGTCAGAATTATTTTCAAATACATGTATTTTTGCTGTCTTGAAACATGAAATTATGTCCTTCTCAGAATACCATAAGGCTTACACACTTTCCACAGTGTTGCCACATATCTTGGTCCTGGATCTTAAATGGTGGTTTATACAGGAATTGCTGGCTTAGTGCAGGCTCCTGTTCCCCTGGGGCTGTCACACACCATCTGCATTCCGTGGGCCCTGGGGCAGCTGGATCACCCGCTGATAAGAGACACAGTTGAGGCAGGATATAAATCAGACTGATCTTTACCCAGGATAAGCTCTCACACAGACTCAACCTTTAGCCTTTTGGACAATGACCGCATCTAGCTCGCTCCCTTCCCCTGTAAACTCCTCCCTACTAATCCCAGAGCATTGCTTCCAGAAACTCCACCGGAGGCCAGCTCTCAGTTGCTCAGGCTGGAGCTGGATCAAGCCTCCTGCTCTGGGGGATGTTCCATCGGTGAGGTTGAGAGCGTCAGCGTGTGGACCTCACACCGAGTGATTACACAAGGAAGATGCACATCCATCCTTCCACGCAGTGCCGGCCCGGTAGAGTCTTGCCACTGTGCGAAGTGCTGACTTCAGACCGCATTTGTAAACGGAGACTCACCAAGCGCATCTTTGCTATGTCCACGGGTTTTCCAGTGCAACCTATATAACTAGCGTCGTCAACGTTACATCTCCAGAAGGGCTGGGAGAAGGAGTAAGGACAGTGACATAGGGGGACTGGCCATGTCAACTTCAGCTCCCACCCGACACCAGGCACTGCGCGAGGAGCCGCACATCAATTACTAACACTCCGAGGAGAACAACGTATCTGTAACTTATCTTCCTCCTTTATTGATGAGAAAACCATCAGCCAAGTTGAGCCTACAAGTGACTTCAAATCCCAGGCTCTTTCTAACTCTATTTTTATTTTCTGGTACTGGGAATTGAACCCAAGGGCATTCTGCTTCTGAGCTACAACCCCGGCCCTTTTTATTTTATTTTTTTGTTTTTGTTTTGAAACAGCATCACACTAAGTTGCTGAGGGCCTTGCCAAGTTGCTGAGACTGGCCTCGAACCTGCGATCCTGCTGCCTCAGCCTCCCAAGGACTGGGATTATAGGAGTCTGCCACGATGCCCAGCTTCTTTCTAATTCTTGATAGTTACTACAAAACTAACGGCAATTTCATTAATACTGAGTAGTCATAGGGAATGTGCCCGGCTGGCGTGAACATAGGTGGAGTTTCCAGCCACACAGAGGAGCCTGCTCTGGGGGCCTCTGTGTGCCTCAGGCTCTTTTGTATGAGCTGAGTCTCTTTTAGGTCAGGTTCCTGTGTTGCCATTGAATAATAAATCATTCTGGCAGCTGGTGATTTGGTTGAGTCTAAATCTCAGCCCCAAATTGATGAATGTGATGAGCAAGGAGCTTTGTGGAGGACGCAGCTTCTCCCGGCCGCCGCTGGGGAGTCGGGGTTGCCTCTGGGGCTCTTTTCTGGATTGTGTATCGCTTTTCTACAGCAGCAGCAGGGATCAACGTGCTCCACAGTGCTCCCATGGCTGGAAAGGGAAAACCCAGGTGCTGGTGGTTTGGGGATTAAAAGACACTAAGAAAAAGTGGAAAGTTAGGAAAATGTTCTGCCCTCCTGGATCTTTCGTACTCATCACCGCCCGACCCTCATTTGGGCATAACTGGAGAGCCGGGTGTCAGCCTGTGCTTTCAGATGCCACGACCATCGCCGGTGGGTGCACAGCGGTCACGTAGCCACAGCTTTGCAGACCATGGTCAGAGCACTCTCGGGGCCCAAGGGCATGACCAGAGTCGATGAGGCCACGTTTTATTTGGGAGAGGAAGCCCGGAGAACACAAGAATATCTGGGGTGACAAAATGCTAATTACCCAAAGTCAAAGATGATTGTGAGGTTTGAAAGTAAAATGTCAGTGGATTTATTGTTGGTGTATAGAAAAGCTATTGATTTTTGTTAAGTTGTTTTTTTTTCTGCTACTTAGATGATTTTTTTTATCAGCTCTAGAAGTTTTCTGGTTAAGTTTTTTGGGTCTTCTAAGTATGGGCTCATGTCATCTTCAAATAGAGATAATTACACTTCTTCTTTCCCTATTTGTAGTCCTTTAATTTCTTTCTCTTGCCTTATTGCTCTAGCTAGAATTTCAAGTACTATGAAGAAAACAACTCAAATAATACTAAGGCAATATATAAATGTATAATTATCAATCTCCCTAATTCATGTGGGGAGGGAGAAAGGGGGAGAAGGGTGGGATGTGGAGGGAAATAGGCAAAGAGCTGTGTGCGTGCATGTTTTTAACACATGGAGCCTCACTATGATATATAATTACAATGCCCCAATAAATTATGGAAATAAATACATGAATACATAAGTAAATAAGTAGAAAGTAAAATGTCCCTGGGACCTCAAGCTCTGGAGGCAGCCATGTGTAGAGGTGCGTCCCTGGGGGTGTGGCCAGTGAAGGCAGGGATACAGATGTTCTTGCTAGATTTTTCCTACACAAACAGAATTTACTTAAAAAAAGAAAATCAGATACTATGTCCCCATGCATGTGAGACAGGAAGTGTGCATCAGAATGGACAGGTTCAGTAATGGGAAAGAGTGTTGCCATTTAATTGAATCTGGTAATGAGTAGAAAAGCCATTGGTTTGAGTCGGTATTCATTTGGTGCTTTTATGGGAGGAGCAGGTAGTCTGCCTGAAGTTAAACCAGCTAGTGAGAATATTTTTTCTCCTCCTAACCTTGGTTTATAAATATTTTTATTGGTGCATTATGATCATACGTAATAGTCAGATTCATTGTTATATGTTTCTACGGACATGACTGATAAAACAATCTGAATGGAAATAGAAAATATTTTTACTTAATCAGACCTTTTGCTTCCTTCTATTTTTAGAAAAAGTTAAATTATTGGTTTAATCTTTTTTATTTATTAAATAAATATGTTGGGCTTGGTTGAGCCCAAATTTGTTTTCCAAGTGTCATAAATCCTTAAATGTAAATGACTTCCAAAGAAAGTAAAAGCATATGACATTTAATGAAGCTGTTCTTAAATCATCAAATCATGGCTGGCTGGAATTTCTTGAGATCCAAAAAGAGAAAAAAAAAATCAATCTTATTAGCTCTTTTATTTTTCCCTTTTTCTCTTTCTTTGCAGAATATTATGCCTTGTTTGGTCATTGTAAAACTCCACGAGAAGGGCGGTTCTCAGATCTCATTTTTTTTTTTGGTATAGGTAACAAACACCACTGGTCCACCCCGGCCCTCTGTCTGCATGTGTCTAATCCCGTTTCCTTACTTCTCCTTTCCCCCTTTCCTCAGCTGTAGTTTGAGGTTTTTTTCATTTAGTCATCTATCAGTTTTTGAGCAGTAGAAAGGTAAAAAGTCAAGTCAGTGTATTTTACTATTTTTGAATTTTGTTTTAAAAATTGATGAAAGATTTAAGATATTGAGGGAAGCCATAGGACAATTGTTATTAATTATGTTCAATCAGCTCCTAATTATCTGTGTCAACACCTTGCGTGGTGAATGCTGAGAGACTGTAGAACAACAGTTGCTCAAGTTTTGGCCTTATCCTGGGAAACCAGCTCTGGTTCTAAATGCAGATGGCGACTGGACTCACAGGAGACAGGCAGGCAGGTGTGTGTGGTGTCAATACCATCCTCACTTCTTCTCCCAAAACAGGCAGTGCTCCTGGGCTGCCGCAGAACCAATCCACACTGACGCTAGGTCTGAGAGGGTGCTGGCCTAAGACCCGCCTCAAAATCTGCTCAATATTTCCTTGACCTAAAGTTGACGCAAAATGAACTCGAAAATACCCATGGAAAGATCAAATGTAAAACGTGCAATGCACATAGGGAGTATTTTCCCGTGTTCTTTGAGTGGGTCAACTTAACTCCTCGTTGCATAACCCACCTTTCATTTCAGTCTTTGCTACACTGTCGTCACAGGTACAACAGGATCCAGAAGATGATTCTCAAATGTGCGTCCAAAGACACATCTTTGCGTAAATTCTCTGGGTCTTATTCTCAACGCTGGACCTGTTCCTTTTCCACTGAGAGGAGTACTATCAAAGTTTTCGCTGTTGTAATTGTTGCTGCTGTTGGCTTAGTTTGTAGTCTTTATTCATTTCTTTTTCATATTTTTTTCTGAAAACTTCAAAATAAATGCCAGAAGGGCTAGCTATGAGGCTTTAACGTCGACAGAGCTGGCCTCCACCATACTGTGCTAAGCACTGGGCACGTAAACTCATAAATCTCCGGGGAATTATAGCTCTTCCTGACTTGGTCACTCAGCTTCTGTCTAATCTTTCCAAATGGGAGAAGTTTGCATCATATCTTTATTAAATCTATAGATTCTTAGCAAGCTAATAGGTACCATCAAGTTTCATTTGAATTAAACTGTCTTCCTACAATTAAACATCTACGAATACTGTAAAATGAATTTTAACCAGTCACTTGTGAGAGAAGATCCGGAACTAATTTTCCTACTTTCCAAGCTACTATCAGTACTATTCAACTGCAAACAATACATTTCCCATTAGCTTAACCCAATTCTATTTGAGAAATTAAAGAGCTGAGAACTGTGGGCGTGGGAATTTCTCTGCTTCACGCTCCTATGAGCTTGACACGCTGCTTCTCCACTTCTCAGAAGTTTTCACACCTTTGAGATTATTTGGAGACATTTCTGCCCACTATCCTAGGACCAGTGTGTGTGACCAGATCAACCTGAAACTTGGCATCATGTTTAAATGTTTTTCAACACTACATTAGTATGATCCAAATACTAGAAAAAATTCTCTTGCTAAGTGATGCAAAAG
Organism: Glis glis; assembly: GCA_004027185.1. Lineage (NCBI taxonomy): Eukaryota > Metazoa > Chordata > Mammalia > Rodentia > Gliridae > Glis > Glis glis. The sequence goes on from PVJS01021323.1 coordinate 14,039, forward strand.
ATCCATAGAAATTTCATATTAAAAAGCTATATGTTTTAGATTTTGGATTTTACTGAACTTATTTTAAATCAAGACTCAAAACTGGGGCAATCTCTGTGGACTTCATCTCTGCAACACAACCCATCTATATCCACTTTTCCATGAGATAGCATGCTCTGCTCCTCACAGTGGTGAACTCAATAAATTATGAAACCAAAGTCCAAGCGACGAAGGTGTAATTATGACAAAATCTAGAAATCATGCAAAGTAACCAGTTTATGTGATCATTTTACAGTTCCTACATCCAGTGGTTCCTCAGTATTACTTGAACATCTCATAGCCCGGATAGCTATTGATTTAAAAGACAACTTTTTTTTTTTTTTTTTTTTTTTTGCAGTACCGGGGATTGAACGCGGGGCATTCTACCTCCGTGCTACACCCCCGGCTCTATTTTTTTATACTTTATTTTGAAACCGGGTCTCACGAAGTTGCAGAGGGCCTCATTAAGTAGAGAGAGAGATAGATAGAGAGAGAGAGAGAGAGAGAGAAAGAGCTGAGGCTGGCTGCGAACCCAGATCCTCCGGTCTCCGCCTCCCAAAGTACTGGGATTACAAGCGTGCGCCACCACGCCCGGCAAAAAAGACAACTTTTAAAACATGAGATGTGGTACAAAAATTTGAGCTCCTTGCTGTCAGCTACTAGTTATTTAGACCACCTTTTTATGTTTAGATTATGTGGCCAGCAGTAGTTCTAGAAATTGCTAAAGGCAATTTTGCAAGTAACTTTAGAAACCAATATACCATATCTGGGAATGAGAAATATTGCATCCAAACTTTTACAGTCTCAGTGAAAAACAAGATAGATTTTCATGGAGTCTGTCTCTCTGCTGTAGTCAGATTTCGTAACCTAAAGTTCTTTTTGCCAACAAAAACAAAATCATTCTTCTTTTTAAATGTATGGTTAGTTTGATAAATTCTTTGAAAGGAGGGGCATTTAGTATCTTTACTATGACCTAAAGTAACCTCTTACATTGATATGGGCTTCTTTTTTTGACAGGTTGTATTTGCACAGCTTTGACCCTACATGAATATCACCACATTTCCTGCAAGGAGAAAAATTAATAAGGAAAAAATGGCTTTACTGTCTTGCTGAATCCAGTTTAACGGGCATTGGTAAAATAATCACACAGCTACATTAATTATAAAAGTTCTTACAGTCCAAGGCAAGGCAAGAGTTTAGTTGGATTAAAACCTACAAAATCCGCAGAATATGTCCTAATTTTGTTTGATGATAAATTAATAAAATCTCCCTTAACTGTTAGTGCATTACTTGACACACAGGATACAAATCCATGATGAGGAGAAATGTTTACCATCTGTACTGAATTCTAATTATGTCAACTAAGTTAGCTATGTCTTCTGAATTAAAGTCTTTAGTGCCTATCCTCCTGTGGATAAAAGAGGGTAAAACCCATACACACGCATACACAAAACTGAGGAAGATCGATCTGATGCCCTCCATGGTTGGAGATAGGAGAGTTCTTTTTCTGGACCATTTATCCCTCAATAACGATAACAAAAATAAGAGCGGCACCAGTATCAGAAGCGGCAGTAATATTTTCTTTTTCAGTTCACCACTCATTCCTGTGATCAAGATAGCCGGAAACATATGTGTGGATATATATGTACACTAGTGTGTGTGTGTATGTGTGTGGGTGTGTGTGGGTGTGACACAGGGATTAATACACCTGATTAGAATTCCCAAGAGCCGGCTTCTGGTATCTGTCCTGGAAGAAAGCCTACCAGAGGCCGATGTCTTGAGCAAGTTATTCCAGCTCCTTGTTTCCGTTTTCTTAACGAGGATTTCTTGAATAATGATCCCCAAGGCTGCTCCTGCCTTCTACATCTGGTTGCCCATTACGCTCTGTTGATGTCTTAAGACCAGTCTCTAAGAAACCTTTATTGTGAGCATTCAAAGAGAGGGGACACAGCTTTGAGGACTAAGTTGGAAACTATTCTGAGAACAGAAGATGAGTTTCATCACGTTCTTCAGCATAAATCAAAACAGATTGCACTTTCTCCACACCCCAACAAGGCAAACAGAAGATCAAATGACTCCGTAATTCCAGTCACGTCTTTCTTTCAAGATTTTCCTTAAAAGTCCCAGAGTAATTGTAAATGAAATTCATAAAGAAGGAAGAACGCGGTTACTGGGCGGGTGCACATCAGCATGTGGGCAGGATTTAACTGAGCCCCTTTTCCTATTGAAGAGCTGATCAGACGACGTGACAGCTGGAGTTTACATGATTGTTGTACAATAAAACAGGACCACAGCTACCTTTTGCTGTGTTCCAAATGTCAAGTGCAATTTTGAATACTTCTTCTCCTTTAAAAAGACACGCTCTCTTCATAAAAAGAGCGGGTGGGTTCACCTTAGAAGTGGGGATGTTGCTGCAGAATTCGATGTGCATGAAAAATTAAAGAGAAATTAGACCTGTGACATGTAATTAAAAAAGAAAGGAAAACCCATTGAAGTTTAATGGCTGGGTTGTAAGAGAAGCCACACACAACATCGCTGGCCCTCTGAGGGCTGAGGTAAATGGACCGCAGGATGTGGAGTTGGAGCTCAGCTGTGAACTCTGTGATATTTTGAGAAAAAAGGATTGAATGCACATTGCTTTGTTGAAACTACCTGAGAAATCCTAACAAATCTGACCATTTCCAATGCCAAAGACAGTTAAATAGTGCAGAAAACAAAAGAGTTGTAATATCCAAATTACATAATAGAATTTAACAAAATAATTTTATTTTACTCATTTATATTAAGTTCTTTCCTTTTGGATGTATGAAAAGAGAAACCCAAATGAATTTCCCCCATTTTATGGGGTTGTGATGGCATGATTTGGAACTTTTGTGAAATTGTGAAGACAGATGTTTTATCTTTAAAATTAATTAGAATTTAACACCCTGTTTGTGTTTTTTAATGCTTCTATAGTGTTGAAGCCCTTAAGAGATAAACATAGCTAACTTAAGGATGTAGTAATAAGTAACCTAATTTCTAATATCCCCTTTAATAATATGAACATTTTCACATTAATTTATTTATAATTTTAACATTTTTGTTAGTGTCTAATGTATACCAACCAATGTTTTTGGTGTTTGGGATACCACAGTAAAGATGAAAGCCCATATAAATGCCTTTCTTACATTATAGAGGGGGGAATAGAAAGTTTTAGGAAAAAGAGGGTGGGGAAGAGAATGGATAAATGATGTTCAGGGCCTTAGCGAGACCCTGTTTCAAAACAAAAAGTAAAATAGGACTGGGGGTGTAGCTCAGAGGCAGAATGCCCCTGGGTTCAATTCCCAGTACTACAATTAAAAAAAAAATAATAATGTTAAGAGGGGAAATGAGTCATGAAAGACATGTAAAGCTAAGAGTGGGAGTTGAAAGTTTAGACTTGGTGGCTAGTGGCTGAGAAGATTACTTTTGAGTAAGGATCTGAAGGTATCAAAGCTAGCTAGCCATATGGGCACTTGAGGGAAGGGCATTCCAGTGCTGAGACAGCCTGTGACAAGGGCCTGGGGTAGGAGTGTGTTTGTGGAACAATGGGAGTTCCCGTGCGGTCAAGGGTAGACAGAGCCAACTAACGGACAAGACAGAATAAGGACATAAGACTTGAGGGGGCGTTGTGCATCTTGGTGCACAATAAGGATCATGACTTTCACTTTGGATAAGAAGTCTACTTTATTTGTCAAGTCCTGCTACATCTATTTTTGTGATGGACCAAATATCTACCTTTGTAGGACAGAGCTCTCCTGTCACAACTACTCAGTTCTTCAATTGTAGATCAAAATCAGTCATGGACAACACATAAATGACTGAATGTGGTTGTGTTCCAATAAAAATTGATTTCTAAAAATAAGTGACAGAAAAGTTAATGTCAAGAAGTTAGGAAGCTGCAGGTCCTTCTTCCCCCACAGAAACACTGAGTTAATAAATATGGAATAGAATACCTCAGTAAGAGCTCTAGAGACCAGTTAAGAAGCTAGAGGACCCAGGTCGTTTTAAAAACAAGAAGTAATTACAGCAAAATGAATAGGAAAATTGGTGGTGTTTGGTATACTTATCCATGCTTCTCCCTCTACACAGTATGATGCAGAATAACATGGAGAAAAATCCCCTCATACCAGAAGAGGAAACAAAAGAGTAGACTAGATGACCAACATTCTGGCATGTCTGGTGGTAATTTGAGGAACTAGCTTCAGTGATTCCTGAATTAGAGTGTTGAAAGGACCAGTGCTAGAATTTAGAATCTTCTAGAAACAGATACAGTCATCTAACACGGGAAGACTGCAGTTTTGTTAGAAGGCTCCAGGGTCCATGGCTATAAGACGAGATTTGATCTCTCAGCTGGGTTGAGTGGCAACCTTCTTCCTCTGCATGAAGCCAGTATGTAAAGGCAGGGAGAGGTTGGTGGTTTTTACAAATATCGAACTCCAAGTAATTGATTATAGGTCATACAAAGAAATGGGGAAACATGGTTAAATAAAAGGAACAAAACTATATATTTATATATATTTATTTATTCCTTTTCTTTTTGTGGTACTGGGGATTGAATCCAGGAGCATTCTACCTCTGAGCTACACCCCCAGCCTCATTTTTTAATTTTTTATGTTGAAACAGGGTCTTGCTAAGTTACCAAGGCTGGTCTTAAACCTTAAACCTGTCTCAGCCTCCCAAGTAATGGGATTAAAAGTGTATACCACCACACCCAGCTTCTTTTTTCCCCCTTTTTGTGATGCTGGGGATTGAATCCAGGGGTGTTCTACCACTGGGCTACATGTTCACCCCTTTTTGCTTTTTATTTTTTATTTTGAGACAGGATCTTGCTAAGTTGCTGAAGCTGGCCTTGAACTTGCGATTCTGCTGCCTCAGCCTCCCAAATGGCTGGACTTCCAGATGTGTGCCACTGCTCCCAGCTATTATTCTTATTCTTAACTGCATTGATATAAATTTAACATTTTCTCCATTTTAATTTCTTATATGTTAAATATTGTTTGATATAATTCACGTAGATTCCAGCTAGCTGTGGTCCTTGTGATCCTTAGGAGTATTAATGTGAGCTGAGACCAAAACTTGAGAATCACTATCAACGTGGCTACAGTGTGCACAGCAAACTACCAACTAACAGGAGGAATGAGGAGGGTTGTCAATTAACTGCCTGTGTTTCTTTGATCACATTTAGGAAGACAGTGACATACTAGGTGGTCCTAGTATGTCACTTGTCCTGCATAGGAAAAGGCTGGCTTTGACTGGGAAGGAGGAGAGGACGCCAGAGCCTCATATTTAGCCCAAAGGAGCAGCTGTTCTTTCGCAGACGCTTGGTCTGTGTGTCCTCTCCTTCCTATCTCATCCTCCCACTTATGCAAACCTAGAAGTCAGGTTTGGGCTTACGCTTCCTTCTGCTGTTAGAAGAACATAGGTGGTAAATTTCCCCGTCCATCAGCATACACCAGCCACGGCTCTGGAACATGTGGACGTGACAAATTGGAGCCCGGGAGCGACACGAGGTTAAGAAATAGCTCTAGTGTGGGGAATGTGATCGCAACCAACCGGGGACATTTCAGGGATTTTCAGAAAATTCAAAGGCTCATTTGAATATTTAAATAATCATCAGTTCAATCAGTGGCCTTAAAATGAGTGTTAAAATGCATTAAAATGAGTGTGAAATTACAACTTTGTTTATTATAAAACATCTGTGCCATAGGGTATCCAGGACATGATTCTTATATGCCGTCTTCAGTTTTGTTAACACCTTCCAAAGCACATTGAAGCACGATCCCCATTTATCTATTTAAAACATGGCCTTTGAGCCAGGTGTGGTGATGCACATCTGTGATCCCAGTTCTTGAGAGGCTGGGACAGGAGGATCACAGGTTTGAGGCCAGCCTCAGCAACTTAGCAATACCTTGTCTCAAAAAAAAAAAAAATAAATGGGTTGGGGGTAGAGCTGGAAGGCAGAATGTCCCTGGGCTCAGTCCCCAGCACCGAATAAATAAATTAATTAAATATGGTGCTGGATTGAGAATGAGCCCTTCATAGACAGGAATGGCGTGAGTGCTTTAACCAAGGAAGGGCGCAGAATCAATAAATGCCTATTATAATCCAGGAAGGAAAAGCCATAGCATCACCCCATGATTTCATGGTGATCATAGTTTCTTTCTCTTCAGTGCCCAGAGCTCGTTACGCAGATGAATTCTCCCCATGATTCCAACACCCGCGGAAGGGCAAAGCAAAGAGAAAACCCACCTCAAATGAACGCGAGGCGCTTCGGACCTCGGTAGGTGCCCGGGCTCATCCTGCACCCACGTTATTTTTAGTTTAAGGCTGTCTTTCTGTGACTGGTAGCAAGATTGAAAACTGTCATGATTCGCAGCAAACCTGGTTATTTCAGAATGCAAGCTTTCAGAGCATTTCCCTCTCATGGCCCAGATTAGAAAAGAAAGGTTGTTTATACGTTTAAAAGGCCAAGGTCTCCTGCACCATCAAAGTGTGGCTGGTGGCATTAGAGGAGCGCCACTTCCCGCTGGGTGCAACGGGCCGCGCCTGTAGACGGCGCTGGAGCCCGGCCCCACTGGGCACCGATGCTAATTGGCGTCAGTGCAGGACACTGAAGCAGGCGAGCCTCAGCATTTCATTTCATTTGGAGCAAAATATCCTCTAAGTGACAAAGGCCACACGTACCTTCAATGCCTTCTTTCTCACGTTTTTCTTTTCGGGGATGGACGCACAGATCAAATGCCACCTTGACACCCCCATTTCTACACAGCTACGCTTTACGATGCTTAAGAAACAAAAGGAACTAGAATAGTGCTTTGTAATTGAATTCCACTTTTGGGGCGGATTTTTAGGAAAACGAAATAAAACATATGTCGAATATGTTTTATTAAGAAACTTTTGCTTGTAGCCGGGCGAGGTGGCACACACTTGTAATCCCAGTACTTTGGAGGCTGAGACAGGAGGATCACAGGTTTGCGGCCAGCCTCAACTACTTACTGAGGCCCTCCGCAATTTAGTGAGATCCTGTTTCAAAATAAAGAATAAAAAATAGAGCTGGGGGTGTGGCTTGGACGTAGAATGCTCCTGGGTTCAATCCCTGGTACTGCCAAAAAAAAAAAAAAAAAAGAAACTTTTGCTTGTAGGAACCGTAAGCTAGGGAATGCCTGTGTTCACAAATATCTACCACGATTCCGAGGGCAGCTGGGTCCCCACCCCTACCCACTTCCTGTACTTCTTCTGTTCTTTCTGCACTAGGGGGGAAGCTTGGTTACATCTATACTCAGTTGTTGCCCCGTAATTCATATGCTCCAGTTCTCTCCTTGAAATAATAATGTGTTAGCTATGATCTTGCGAATATTAGGTGAAATAGGAAGACCCATCTCAATGCAAGAGATAAACACATTGTCTCATGGCATCTGGGAGACACTTGTGCCTGAAGAAAAGGGGTAATCTCACAGGACAAAAGAGGATGTCATGAACAGTGTTAATCTTAATTCTTTTTCCCGTTTTGGCACTGGGGATTGAACCCAGGGGCATGCTACCTCCAAGCTATACCCCAGCCCTTTCTTCTGAAACAGGGTCTTGCTGAGTTGTTGAGGGTCTCACTAAGTTGCTGAGGCTTGCCTCCAACCTGGGATCCTCCTGTCTCAGCTGCCCCAGTACTGGGATTACAGAAGTGCACTACTGCGACTGACTATGAATCTTAATTCTTAAGCTTAATGGGATCGATATGAGGCAAAAGTAAAACTGAAAATTGTCCAAGATGGAAACTTGGACTGTATAGTGTATAGCTGGGCTATAAATGAGACTGTAGTCATACCAATAGCAATACAACTTCACATTTAGTACTACTGATGGATTTTTTCCTATGAAGTGTGACTTTGGGCAAATCATTGCTTTTTCTGGGCTCGTGTATGCAAAAGACAATAATTTTTAAGACCCCTTCCTATTAAAATTATTGCATTGGTTCTATGATACACATAATGTTAAAAATATTCTCGTGTTGGAGTCTATTAGTAAAGTCAAGGTTTAACAATCATCTTTTACTTATTTTATTTTTTTTTGAGGTACTGGGGATTTAACCAGGGGCATTCTACCTCGGAGCCACACCCTCAGCCCTATTTTTTGTTCTTTATTTGGAAACAGGGTCTCACTAAGTTGCAGAGGGCCTCACTAAGTAGCTGAGGCTGGCCGTGAACCTTTGATCCTCCGGTGCCAGCCTCCCAAACACTGGGATTACAAGCGTGCGCTACCACGCCTGGCTGACAATCATCTTTGAGACACACTGCAACAAAACAATTTGAGAGTCAGTTTCTGTTTTCAACAGTTAAGATAAATCCAGGTCATTTCTCCCCTGGTATATACATTTGGTGAGTTTAAAAAGCTGCTGTTCTCAGCGGGGCACAGTGGGGCACAACTGTAATCCCAGTACTTGGGAGGCTGTGACAGGAGGATCACAGGTTCATGGCCAGCCTCAGCAACTTAGTGAGACCCTCAGCAACTTATCGAGATCCTGTTTCAAAATAAAAAAATATAAACAAAAAAGCTGGTGGTGTAGTTTGGAGTTAGAACACCCCTGGGTTCAATCTTCAATACAAAAAAAAAGCTTTTGTTCTCAACTTTGATTTCATATATTTTAACCATTGAGGTACTCACCTTAAATTAAAATTATCTGACATTCATATATACTTCAACTTAGTTATATAGTAGTTTTTAGGAAAAAGAAGAAGTGTGCTATCAAATTTAGGAATTGTTGCTAAGGAAATTAAATCTACCATGATTACAATAGTGTTGGCATGATTGTTATAAAAGGAACACGAAAGTATCATGTTTTAGCTGTATTTTCCATTAAGAAAATTTAGAAATGGACCTGTGTAAGCCCCGCCACATGTTTTTTTGACCTTGAGGTGGTTTTAGGGTTAAAAGCCTTCGAGCACTGATTGCTACTTTGGTCTGGTATTATTTGCATTCTTAGCAAGTTTCTCTCCCTGCCTGTTCCTTACTGTCGATGATTTTAAAGAAATGTAGATATACTTATAGAAAATTTTGAGTATATATGAGTATGCCTTAAATTTAAATGTTGGATGATATACATATGTGTGTATACATTAGTGTGTGTGTGTGTGCATGCACCCACATATTGATTGGGGCTGGATCATAAATCAACAGAAGTACAAATAGATTAGGTAACTTTTCCAGAGCTGGCTGTGATGGTGTGGGCCTGGCCCGTCATCCCAAGCCTGGGGAGGCAGAGACAGGAGGATCGCAGGTTCAAGGCCAGCCTCTGCAACTTAGCAAGACCCTCCCTGTTTCAAAATAAAAAATAAATAGGGCCAGGGGTATAACCTGGAGGTCGAACGCCCCTGGGTTCAATCCTCAGTACCCCCCCAAAAAATAAAGTAACTTCGCTGGCAGCACAGGACACAGAGTGTTGGAGTGTGGATCCAAACTCCAGGCTGAGTACTGCAGGCTCAGTACTCCAGGACGCTTGCTCAGGATCCCCTTGGACCCAGTTTTTTTTTTTTTGCGGTACAGGGGATTGAACCCAGGGGCGTTCTACCTCTGAGCTACACCCCCGGCCCTATTTTTATACTTTATTTTGAAACCGGGTCTCACGAAGTTGCGGAGGGCCTCACTAAGTAGCTGAGGCTGGCCGCGAACCTAGATCCTCCAGTCTCCGCCTCCCAAGTACTGGGATTACAAGCGTGCACCACCACGCCCAGCTTGGACCCAGTTTTGATGGAGCTGGTACAAGAAAGCAAATACTTCTATATCACAACACATTTATTACCTTGGAGCTTCATGAATCTGTGAACACGCATCTATATGTAAAAGCTAGGAGAGTGTGAGTGACCAGGTGGAGGTAAATGCATATGACCTTACCTGACTCGCGGGGAGAGGAAGGTGCTCAGAAAAGACGCTGACGTGAGTGCATCTCACTGCTGGCATGTCACTTGCAAGTCACCACAGCTCCTGAAGATGCGCGTGGTCCAAGTGGGATGCTGACACTCGGGTCTTTGCGATGTGACCCAGTCTCCACTCTTGGGGAACCTGCCTCTCTCCTAATGGTTGTCCACATTACTGTTTTTATTCGTTCCTTTCCATGGACGCCGGCCACTGTGGTCTGCTCTTAGTCTCTGCTTTCCTACTGCAAGAGTGCTCGGCGAGGTCACAAAGGAACGTCCTCTTGTCTCTACAACTCCACCTCTGGAAAGGTTGGGCTCTGGACTCCTCTCCACGCCCTCCTGTGGACTCTGGGGACACCCCTCTCTGGGTACAGCAGCCAGAGTTGGCAGGTCTGGCCCTCCTCCCTGTTCTCCTGGACGTATTGATGTCTCAGTGGCTCAAGAGAGCAAAGACGTGTGTCTCTGTCGTGCCGTACCTAGTCACGATTCACACTCGTGTCTGAGCCCCACGCCAAGCAATCTCTTTGAAGTTTGCTGGTCAAGAGAGTGGACTGCAGCCTCGGCCCCTCATTTCATTGGACACAGCCAATCGAAGTCCCAGGCTTGGTGTCCAGCGGCCGGGGAGACCACAGCCCATTCCTGGTGTTCCTGGAGTGGACGGAAGGCAGGTGTGGGTCGTGACTCCTCTCACCTCCACCTTCCCCTTTTGTTTGCTGGATAAACCTTGGTCTTCCTCCTTCATAAACCATACTGCAGTTTATGTGTAGCTGGGATCTGAAATCCTCCTGGAAGCTGGTGATTCCAAAATCTCTCCCAACAATGTTCATCTCCCATCTGAATTTCATTCATTGTCCAGGGGCACCTGCGTTGGAATTTTATCCATCTAAGGGGTCACTACTAGAGATTGAACCCTGGGGCATTCTACCTACAAGCCATACCCTAGCCCTTTTTATTTTTTATTTTGAAATAGGTGCTCTCTGATTTGCTGAGGGTTCTACTAAGTTACTGAGGCTGGCCTCAAACCTACAATCCTCCTATCTCAGACTCCCAAGTACTGGGATTACAGTTGTGCGCCACCATGCCAGGCAGCAAATTAACTTTTTACATGGGAATTTTATTGTAATATTTCCTGTTACCTGTAAAATCCTCATAATAATGCCTACTTTTATAGGTGGTTCTGAGAATTAAGTGAGTTTGTACCTGTAAAATACTGGGATGATGCCTGGCTGATTGTATTTGTTATTACCATTATATAGGCCATTCTACCTGGTAAGACATCAGAATCATGATTATATACATTGTTGACCACACAATTTTAGGGAAAGCTATCATTATATGTATGTATGTATGTATGTATGTATGTATGTGTGTATTGCTCCTGGGGATTGATCCCAGAGGCATTCTACCTCCAAGCTATACCCCCAGCCATTTTTTAATTTTTTGTTTTGAAACAGGGTCTCACTTACTTTCTGAGGCTGGCCTTGAGCCTGCGATCCTCCTGTCTCAGCGTCCCAAGTACTGGGATTACAGGTGTGCGCCACCGCTCCCAGCTTCTTTCTGTTTATTATAGCGTGAAATTATTGTTCCAAGGAAAAGAGAGTAAGTGACTAAATGAAATCATTGATTTTCTTTTACCTTGGAGTTTGAGTGTTGGAAGAGCTGTAGCGTTATCTAGTCTCGCTCTCTCTCTGTTTCTACAGAGGAGGAAAAGAAAGTCAAGAAAAGTGCAGGGAACAGCAGAGTCCAGGGCCAGCTGGCGGCCCAGCCAGTTCTACACTCAGATTTTCCAATTCTCCTCCCCTCTCCATTTCTGAGAGACCGTATTGGCATTCTGCACATGAGCCATAAAAAATCCACAGGCAGAGTTGAGCCACTGCTGTCCGGTCATAGCAAAGGTTTTCTCCTGATCAAACTCCGTTGCGAGAACTTGACACGTGTCACCAGGAGGTCCCCTCGCGAGGGACTATGTGCCTGCTGGAGAGCGTGTGGCACCCAAAGAGGCTGAGGTCTCCTGGCACAATTCAGTCTATTGGTTTGATTTGGAAAGTTGCGCAGAGCTTTCTGGTACCCACAGATTAAAGTAGAGTGACTGTAATTTAGTTCCTAAGTATGCTGTGTAAAATCAAATTATACTGCATTACTATTGCTGTAACTATCCTTAAGAATATTCCTGCTTTTTTTTAAAAACCAATATCGATATGCGGAAAAACTCAGAAATAGTCGCGTGCAGCCAGAGTTTCTGTTTGTCATAAACAGAAAAGAATGTAAAAAGAATGTAATAAGTTGTTTGGGCAAATTTGTTTTTGCCTGCTGTCGCTGACTGTCCATTACCTCCATGTCTATTATGAACAGCATATAATTTAAGAGCAGTGGTTTGTGAAGCCTGAGCCCGATACCACGATTGGGAGGGGAGCCCAAAGCGCTCTGTTGACCAAATAGATCTTAAAATACTTTTAATTTTTCAAGAACCTTCTAATCTTTACATACTTGGCTTTGCCATGTTATAAAATCAAAATAATGTATTCAACTTCAAATATACACTTCACGATGAAAAAAAAAGAAAAAGAAAAAAGAATTCACTTATTTAGGAATCTGGTGGTGAGAAGAATTCAGAGAAACGTCTCAGGACCCAGGATCAAGAATTCAGATCCAATAAATTACTTAACTGACCACGTGAAAGGAAAAGACTAGAACACAGAAGGAAGCCGTATCAGCGTGTCCACGCTGCCTGTCTTTTTACTCCGCCCAAAAATGAAGAATGAAGAATAAGAGCTATTTGTCCTTTTCCCCTGGATTTCCAAATCCCCACTGTGAGAATGGTTTGAATGTTTTTTCTTTCTTTGTCTCTTGTGCCTTCGTAGGACACAGACGGGGTTTCTTGGAGATGTTTTCCCATCCGTTCTCCTAAGCAGGGGTGGGAAGACTAGGTCCCCCATGCCAGAGAGGAAATCAGGAAGCCACTGGGGGACAGGGTGACTGCAGAAGAGAGAAGGGACATTCCCCAAGATGAGAAGGGGCGATGTCTGCAGCTCCTCAGGGTTAGAGTCCTAAGTTCCCATACTGTGCCCTGTGTGTGCTTGTCCTTGGGACCCCGGAAGGATGTTCCCCAGGTACCCGGTATCGGCCTCAGCACAGACTCCAGGGGCCGAGGCCAGACAGGCTCCCGGCCTTGGAGCAGGGTCTCCACAGAAGTGACTGCGGTGGCCCTGAGATCAAAGAGTGCTCTTGGCTTGTTCTGCTCTACTCGGTGCAATTGGATTTCAACGATCAATCAGTCAATCAGTCAAATGTTGGGAAGGTACAGACAGAACCTCCCAAGTGTCCGAGACAGAAATTCCACCAGCCTCCATGGGGTTTGGAATTAAATTCTCAGCTCGTTGAAAGAGTATCTCCTGAAGAAGGACAGATGTTTGAAAAACGGTTGATCCCCTAAAATACATATCTAATGCTAATATGTTTTTTCTATTTAAATTATCTTCTATTTATGGTGGGTTTGAGGGCAAATTAGTAATTGATCCTTAGGAAACTAAGCACAGAGAACATAAAACGTTGATCGTTCATTTAAAATGTTCAAAATATTGATATTTCTAGCTTAATTTTTACTAATATTTTTATTGGATTTATTAAATTATAAGTTAAACATAATGGGAGTAATTGTTAAGTGTGTGGTTCAATGCATTTTGATGAACGGTTACCACCACAATCAAGATATATCACATTTCCATCACCCCATAAACTCCTTTCTTCCCTTTTGTTAAAATAATTGGTTCAATTGGATTGAACCCAGGGCATTTTACCACTGAGATACACCCCCAGCTATTTTTCATTTTATTTTATTTTATTTATTTATTTACTTATATTTTATTTAATTTATTTACTTTGTGTGTGGGGGTACTGGGGATAGAACCCAGGGACATTCTATCTCTGAGCTACACCCCAGCCCTATTTTGTATTCTTTATTTTGAAACAAGGTCTCACTAAGTTGGGGAGAACCTCACTAAAGTAGCTAAGGCTGGCGGCGAACCTGCGATCCTCCTGTCTCAGCCTCCCAAGTACTGGGATTACAGGCGTGCGCCACCATGCCCAGCTCTATCTTATTTTTTTTGGTACTGGGGATTCAACCCTGGGGCATTCTATCTCTGAACTACACCCCCAGCCCCTCCATTTTTAAATTTGAAACAGGGTCTCACTAAGTTGCTGAGGGTCTTGCTAAGTTGCTGAGGCTGTCTTTGAATCTGTGATCCTCCTGTCTCTGCCTTCAAGAACTGAGATTACAGATGTGTGCCACCATACCCGGCTAGGTTTCTCCTCTAATGAAATATGTAAAAATCTTTTCCTTATTTGTGTAGTAGTAATAGGTACAAGATTTCATCCTCAATAACACCAAAGAATAAAACAAATCTATAACCAATACTGTGAAGAAATTTCTACAGTGTATTTTTTATTAAAAACCTTTAAAAATAACTCTCCTTTTTAAACTTATCTTGTGAAGTTAAAGGTATATTTCTGTGTGCATGTACAAAGATATTCCCACAATTGGTCCTAATGCATATATAGTTATCTGCTTTTTGCTGTGCAATTTTAGATCATAACTCTCTTTGTGCATTCTTCTATTTTAAATTTCTTAAAATGAGTACATACTGTTTTTTCCAGCCACTAATGTTGTTAAATAGACATTGTATGATTTTAATCAGTGCAGCACTTGCCAAACTCCTGAAAGATAATCTCTTCCTTACCCATTACACTTTGTCAGGTAAAAAAGTAGAGTCGATGATGACGGTCCAGTATTTTAAGCCGCGTTCTTTCATCAGGAGTGTGAAGGGATTGTAGTCTAACAGGTCACAGAGTAAAGGATGAAGTTGGAAATTGAGCGCCAGCATGAGTGGCAGGGAAGACAGGTGAGTCCGTTTGTCTTCCGATGGGCACATTTGCATTGCATAAAAGAGCGAGAATGAAGGGAAGAGAAAGTGTTGACAAGTGTTTTTCCTTTTCTGAAACTCCAGTGACGCCGACGTCCTTGTCTGAGCAAACAGCACTTGCGCTGAGGACAGGAGAGTAGAAGAATCGAGCAAACGGGCGCAAACAAACCCGCTTAGAGGGTAGCCTGGCAATCTACCAATATCATGGAATTTATTTTTTTTCTCTCACTGAACTTTTACAAAAATCAGTAGTTCAGTGAAAAAGGCGTAAAATATTGCTCAGTAGGGGTTGGTGAGCCTTACACACACACACAGCTCAAATGAAGATTGTTGAATAGACTATTATTTCTAGGAGGAAGAAGAAAGGCTGTTCTTCTTTTAAAATATATTTTTATTGGTACATTTTAATTATACATCATAGTGAGAGTTCAAGTGATACAAACATGCTTGGTGTGTTTCCCTCCGGGTCCCACCTGCTCCCCTCCGCCCTGCAGGCACCTTAGTGAGATTGGTAAGATTGGTAGTGATACTTTTATATATGGATATGGTATTATTTGAACTGTTTCCTTCCTCAAGTCTCCTTTCCCCCTCCCCACCTCCTTCCCTCAATCCCCTTCCACTAGTCTACCGCTCTCTCTCCTCATATATCTGAAATCCTTTTTGTTTCCTATTTTCTCTCTAGCTCCCACATAAGAGAAAACATAGGACTCTCGACTTGCTGAGACTGGCTGATCTCACTTAGCATAACATTGTCTAGTTCAATCCATTTTTCCCGGCAAATGACATCATTTTGTTCTTCTTTAGGGCAGAGTAAAATTCAATTGTGTGTCTAGACCACATTCTATTTATCCATTCATCTGTTGACGGACACCTAGGCAGGTGAGGATGTGGGCCAATAGGAACACTTATTCATTGCTGGTGGGATTGCAAAGTAGAATGATCACTATGGGGATCACTATGGAGGTTCCTAAAAGACTAGGAATGAAACCACTAAGTGACCCAGCTCTCCCACTCCATAGTAACTTTCCAAAAGAATTAAAGTCAGAACACTAGTGATACATGCATATCTCTGTTTGTAGCAGCACAATTCACAATAGGAAGGCTGTTCCTTAAAAATGATATCCAATATGTTAAAACCAATATACATGGAGCAGGTAAAATGTACTTTGAAATTTCCTAACAGTAAAAGAAGGTAAACATAGAGGCTCATCACATATAATACGCATCAAATTAATAACCTAGAATCAGCCATTCCATTAGGAAACGTGAGGTTGTGAGACATGGCGGTACTCATGAAGCATGCCTCTGTTTTTCTCCATGCCTCTGGTACTTCCTCTCTAAATGGAGATGATTCAATATCCCTATGTTATTAAACTTTATTCTTAATCATTTTGAATAACAGTGTGTGTTATATTTGAATCTTGAATGCCCCCCAAGACTCATATGCTAAAGGTTTGTTCACCAGCCAATGGCATGACGGGGGGCTTCTCAGAGGAAGTCGGTCACTGGGTGTGCCTTTGAAGGGGATACTGGGCCCCTGGCCCCGTCCCCTCCCTCTCTTTGCTCTGCAGACACCATGAGGTGAGTGGTTTTGCCCCATCACACACTTCCCACCATGATGTTCTGTCTTGCTGCAGGCCACAAAGCAATAGCGTCAGACAACCATGGATGGAAACCTCTAGAACTGTGAATCAAGATAAACCTTTCTTCCTCAAAAGCCCATCATCTCAGGCGTTTTGTCACAGCAATGGAGAGCCCACCAACACAGGGTGTTATGTTTTGTTGTTTTGATTTTTTTTTCGTATTGGAGGTTGAACTCAGGGCATGTACCCCTGAGCTACACCCTCAGCCCCATTTTTTTAATTTGAAACAGGGTCTCATTCCCTTGCTGAGGCTGGCCTTAAACCTGTGATCCTCCTGTCTTGTCCTCACAAGTACTGAGATTACAGGCATGCACCGCCATGCCCAGCTCACAGTGTGCTTTTGAAAAAAATGACACTCTCAAATCTGGGGGGGGTGGTACACACCTGTAATCTCAGTACTTGGGAGGATGAGACAGAAGGATTACAGGTTGGAAGCCAGCCTCGACAATTTAACAAGGCTCTCAGCAACTTAGCGAGACCCTGTTTCCGAATAAAAGATAAAATAGGGCTGGAGGTGTAGCTCAGAGGTAGAATGCCCCTGGGTTCAGTCCCCAGTGTCACACACACACACACACACACACACACACACACAAACACACAAGCACGCACGCATGCATGCATGCACACATGCATGCATGCACGCACAAATAAATAAATAAGAAAAATAGAAAATGAACTCTTCCATGGGAAAAAAAAAAACAATCTTACCTAACCTTTAGACTTGTGGTACAACGACAATATAAATGTGTGATGTTAAAATACTCCTACTCTTTTTTTTTTTTTTGGTATTGGGGATTGAACCCAGGTGCATTTTACCTCCAAGCTACACCTCTAGCCTTTTTTAGTTTTTGTAATGAAACAGAGTCTCACTAGGGTGCTGAGATTCTCTCTTAGTTGCTGAGGCTGCCCTCAAACCTGCCATCCTCCTGTCTCAGCCTCCCAAGTACTGGGTCACAGGTGTGCACCACTGCACCCAGCTAAAATACTCCTACTCTTAAAGCAATAGTTTTTTGCCGAAATTGGTGGAGACCAGGAAATTGGAGAGGGTTTTCCACTACCTCATGGAGTAGTGTGTGCACACGGG
>PVJS01021324.1:0-31630 GCA_004027185.1 Glis glis
GGGATTGAACCCAGGGGCGTTCTACCTCCGCGCTACACCCCCGGCCCTATTTTTTATCCTTTATTTTGAGACCGGGTCTCACGAAGTGGTGGAGGGCCTCACTAAGTAGAGAGAGAGAGAGAGACAGGGAGAGAAAGAGAGAGAGAGAGAGAGAGAGAGAGAGAGAGAGCTGAGGTTGGCTGTGAACCCGGATCCTCCAGTCTCCGCCTCCCAAAGTACTGGGATTACAAGCATGCGCCACCATGCCCGGCCTGTGGTGACTTTCTAAGAGGGGTGTCTAGGGAATATGGTGTTTCCCAAAAGGTAATTGTTCATTGAGCACTATCTTCATAGAACATCTCTTAGTTTTTCAGAGCATACTTTGAGAAATGCTGGGCTTTATTGTCTCTAAAATTTAACTGCAATTTTTAAAAAATTTTTTAAATTTTTATTTCATTTATTAGTGCATTGTAGTTATACCTTTTGATAAGTGTCAGGG
The DNA here is from genome assembly GCA_004027185.1 of Glis glis. NCBI lineage: Eukaryota > Metazoa > Chordata > Mammalia > Rodentia > Gliridae > Glis > Glis glis. Next base: position 479 of record PVJS01021324.1, read on the forward strand.
TATCAGAAGCATGCATGCACACATTGCTCATTTAGCCCTCCCTCAAATCCCACCCTATTCCCTCCCCCTTCCCTCCTTTCTGTGCATAGTGATTGACTCTGATAAGTTTGTGTGTATACATGTGTGCATTAGTGTATTTCCCTCTTCCACCCTCCCATCTCCCTCAGTTAGGTTGCCTTCTTTGCTCAACTAAAGTTTTTGATTTTTATTTGTGATTTAAAGTTACATAATTTTTTAAGGTTCCATACGCTACTCTAATTGATCCCATGGACAAATAGAATCCTAAAGGATGAGGGAGGGGGGCGTTGAAAAATAATTCACAATAAATGATGTATCTTTTACAATATTCTAAACCCAAGTACATGAGCATATGCTTTCATTTTCAAGATTCTGTTATACCTTCTCTAAGTGAAGGAGGTAAATTCTCTAACAATAAAATCCATGTGCTTCAACTTGTTTCAGAAAAAACTGTGGTGGGGGCAAAGAGAAATAGGGATACGGAGTGGTGCCTCTCAGTGAGGTCAGCAGGAAAGTGCATTCTTCTCAGAAGAAGCCGCAGTGACGAGGGGCCCTTTTGGGGACTGAGTCCTCATCCATGGAAATTTTAGGGCATCCATCTGATCACACTTTGTAGGATGACCTCCCCCACCCCAGCAGAGGAAAACAGAATTCGAGCAAGCTCACCACCACTGAAGCCCATGAAGAAAACAGCGACACAGGGATCCTTCTCCTCCTCCTCCCCCTTTTCCTTCATGCTATGACACCATAAGTAGGAAGGGGATAGTATCAGTGGATCTGCCCCTACGTGGCCTGCCCTGCAGGAGAGAGAGAAGTTTGGACCAAATATGTGATGGTTAAGGGGACTGTCAGTGTTGATTCCTCAAGTCCTTTGGGAGCACAGGACTCTTCCCTATTTAATAGGGGGTTTTTGTGAGAGGTGGGCAGAGGGTCTGTGAGGATGACCTCAGTCTCATAGTCACAAGGTGACTTAGAGTGTTCCTGGTCTGACCTGCACTGTTTTATCATCAAGTATCCTTCTAAACTATTCAAGGACAACTGACAGCATTGAGATTGTTCTCTTGAGTGGTGCCCAAGGAGATTCCTCTTTTGAGTGATCTGTTGTCTGATAAACAGACACCACCCTAAGGATGGTCCATAGTGCTCAGGGTCTCTTGTAAATTCTTCAGGGATCTTTGGGTCTAACAGGCCTTGTCACAGGCTTCCATATTAAAGTTACATTTTCCTCCTTCTCCCGCATGTCTCCTTTTCTACCTATTTATTTTATGTCTTCTATCCTACCTCAGGGACCAGATTATTTTGACAAACAGAAATGACTGAAGGGTTATGACAGATAATGAAATATTGTTACAGGAGCCTGGCACCTGGGGGGGGGGGTAAGGCAAGGAGAGCTCAGAGAAACACATAGGCCATTTGCAAGATAAAATCAGTCTAAGTATTTACCTCATCAGGTTGAATGTCTTTAGTCAGATTGGCTGAGTGCCTGAGCTGGCCGGGTAAGCAATGTGGGAGGATCACAGAGAAGAGAAGGAGAAGAGGACACACAGGGAGGAGATCTTCAGGAAAGTCTTTGCAAAGAAGGTAGCAACTAAGATGGTAGCTGGGAGTGGAAGAAGAGAAAAGGCAGGGGTAACTGGTGGTTCAGAGGCACAAGTTGGGACAGAGCATGGCTTACTCTGTCAGTCATGAAGGATTTGGCACAGAGGAAGCAAAAGGCTGGAGTGCGTTGACCGGGCCTGCTCTGGATTGAAGAGGTGGGCTGGCTCGGTTGGGAAGTGCCTTCCATGACACTCTAGCCAAGTGGGGAAATTGAGGAGCCATAGATTTTAGTGAGAGGATGGACATGACTGGCTCTGCACTTTGGAAAGACCGATTGGTGACAGTGTGGGTAGACATGGAGCAGGAGCAGAGTAAAGAGGAGTGAAGAGTGGGCACACTCCAGATATTTGAGTATTTCCATAGCACTTCATGGTCAGGTGTGTGGAGCGTCTAGGAGGAGGGAAGGGGGAGAAGAGCCAGACCAAGGAGGTCTCACGCCTTCCTCCAAACCATTCTGCAAGGATTCATTAGCATTAACACAGAAGCATCCTCTTTGCCCTCTCTTGCCCCTGACGACCTTCCCTGTGAGTTATGGTAAGGAATGTGTTGATTAATAGCACCTGAAATAGTTCAGCTAATTATAATTGAATTGAGTTGTTGGTCTCTTCTTTGTAACAACAGCAGCTGATCTTTTGTAGCAGCATCTCAGACAGATGTCTTCCTTCATGGCAACAAGATTAGCAGCAGAGTTCTCCAAAGGGAGAGGAATTTTTTCCCCCTTACTTCTGGTAAATGACTGTACTTTGTGCAAAAGGGTCACATATGGACCAACCCTTTGGCAACATAAGCCAAACAACCATCTTGTTAAATAATGTTGGAGCCCAACAAGGTCTGTGACCATTTTGGTGGGATCTCAGGAAAAGTCACTCCTGCCCTGGGACAGGGAGCCACCCGGCTCCTCAGCACTCTGCTTATGTGTATGTGCAAAGCCCTGTGGGCGCTGCAAGTGAAATTCTGCCTGCCTATTACAGGCTCAGTCATTGGAGGGCACAAGTTGGACAGCTCTAGAGGATGCAGAACAGAGAAACAATGAAATATGCTAGTGAGGATATGGGAAAGAAGTTGGCTGTCTCCCTCTACAAAAAAAAAAAACCCACACATATTAAAATGGGATTTTTCAAAAAGTTATTTCAAGGCACCAACCTCAGACTAAAAGATTCTAATTGTACCTTCTTTCACGAATCTCTATGTCTAGACCAGATATTATCAGCACTACTGTCTCATATCTGAATAAGCTTTTAGTGTCCTGGCCCCGAATAGAAGAATTTTTCAAGGATCTCAAATTCATTATGATTTAGATCAGAAGAACACCAATAAGCATGACATCATGGTTGTCATCTAGGTTAGATAAAAAGGAGGGCTTTTAGACAGTAAGAAAATAATGTGCAAATGATTACACACTTCCTTAAGCAGAATGCTCAGAGGCCCAGAGTATCTTCCTTAATGGGGCTTTCTACCTTGTTGTGGGTGAACAGTCAACTCATGTTAAACATCTTTCCTAAATATATTAATGTATTTTTCATCTACAGTCTTTTGGGCACAATTTACTGTTTTTTTGATGGAGTTTGCGTTGTCTAGAGGCTGTCATTAGATCTTGGTTATCATTATACCCAAAGAACAGTATCCTTTTTTTTTTTTTTTGTACTAAGCATTGAACCCAGAAGCATTCTACCTCTGAGCTACATCCCCAGTCCTTTTTTATTTTGAGACAGGACCTTGCTAAGTTGCTGAGGGTCTCATTAAGTTGCTGAGGCTGGCCTTAAACCTGTGATCCTCCTGTCTCAGACTCCCAAGTACTGAGAGTACAGGTGTGCACCACCACGCCTGGTTAAGAACTGTACTTCATCTGTACCCACCTCTATGCTTGAAGTTGTGTCTATTTTCACAATAATTTACTGATTCCTGTAGAGTGATTTTCTTGTTTGTCTCTCTTCTCTTCCTACTCTATTCCTTCCCTGTGCCTTTATGCTTTGTTTCTTTATTTACTTCTAATTGTTCTGCTGAAATAGTATTGTGGACTCTGAAAGCAGATTGGGTTCAAATCCAGATTCCATCACCTACTGGCTGGGTGGCTTTTCTATGCTTCAGCGTCCATGTCTGCAAAACGGGGGGAATAACTGCACCCGCCTTAGAGGATCATTGCCAGGATTATATGAATACAGAGCAGTGCAGGCTTTCTTTCTGGTGGAGTCGCTGAACATGGGTTCCCAAACCTGGTCAAACATCACTATCACCTGGAGAGGTATTTGACAGTACCAATTCCTGGGTACACTGCCAGAATGTGACTCAGCCTGGAGAGGGCTTGGTGTGCTAGTTCCTGTAATGACATTTGGAACCACTGCTTAAAAGGGGATGCTCCTGTGGTGTTGTTCTTGTTCTTCCTCCTGTTCAACTGTCTACCATCTTATGTTGTATCACAATGGCAAGTCTCTGATTTTTTTTTTTTTTTGGTACTGGGGATTGAACCAAGGGGCATTCTACCTGTGAGTTATACCCCCATCCATGTTTTATTTCTTATTTTGAAGCAGGATCTCACTAAGTTGCTGAGGCTGCCCTTGAACCTGCGATCCTCCTGTCTCAGCCTCCCAAATATTGGGATTACAAGTGTGTGCCACTACGCTGGACTTGGCAAGTCTCTGATTTTGTAGATTTGGGGCTTCTTTGCCTGCCAAATGTAGATCTGTATATAGAACTATCCATACCTGCTAAATGGACTAATCATAGTATTTTATTGCCCCTGGATTTCATATAATGCATTTGTGGTCACTCCTCTGGATTTATCTGCAACCTTTACTTGGGGAAAAAATAAATAAATACATAGGTTCAATTAATCTGTTTGCTGTGGTGGGAAGTAATATACTACATTTCATGCACTACACATATGTGGGAGGAAACCTAGTTTTTTCCTTCTTTTAGAATTTTATTGGTGCCATATGAAATTCAAAGTAATACATTCACATATACATATAACATCTGTTGGTGTGAAAAGCCTAGTTTTGGGGGGTTTGGTTTTGGTACTGGGGATTGAACCCAGGACATTCTATCTCCAAGCTACACCCCCAGTTCTTTTAATGTTATTTTGAAAAGTGATCTTGCCAAATTGCTGGATGTCTTGCTAAATTGCGGAGGCTGGCCTCAAACCTGAGATCATCCTGTCTCAGCCTCCCATGTGCTAGGATTAGAGGCGTGTGTCACCACACCTGGCTTGAAACCTAGTTTTAAAGGCTCAGAATACTGCAAGGTAGGAAAAGCTTCAGAGATTTATTTACATAATGTAACTAACTGATGTTAAAGAAAGGAGGGAGCTCTTCTAGCATGCACTGTAGGAGACAGGCTAAAAAGGTAGTCACTTAGATGGATCTGAAAGGCTGGGTCACTCTTCCCCTTGCTTGACCTGGGGGTGGATTGTGAAGGTAGCTTTCTGTGCTCTTTACCTACTCATTGGGTCCAAAACCACCATCTGCTCTACCCAGGAAAAGTTCTGAGGCAGTAGGATGAGTGACAACCCAGGTGACAAGGAGAGGAGCAAAACTTGAGGTGCAGAGGGTTTGAGGAGATGGGTCAATAGTGGAAGGTGGCATTTGTAGAGGGGAGAGGCCCCTCAACAGACTGGGAACTGGGCCACCCTGGGGGCTGCACCCAGAGAGGAGAACTAAGACTGTGCCCCAGAAAGGGGGAGGGCAGCTAAACAGACTCAAGGAGCCACTTCTGATCTTCTGTTGAGGGTAGATTTGGGGTGGAACATTTCATAGATGTCACAGGGCACATGCTGGTGGAACAATACTTCAGACACAATAAAGGAACCATAAAGCTTATCATGATAAAATGATAAGGGATAAAGAAAGTTCTGGAGGTAAATAGAGAACAAGGTGGCATGCTGTCAGACTGAGGTGCAGGCTTCGAGGTTCCCAGCTCCTCCAGTGACACACAGCTATTGAGGAAGCTTGCAGCAGAGTAACGATTTCACCAAACACGAGAAACTTGCCTTTCCCCATTCTTACGGGCATTTTTTTTTTTTTTTTTTTTTTTTTGCGGTACTGGGGATTGACCTGAGTCTGGAGTTAGACATGGTTCTGCATGTATCCCAGCACTTCTTATGAGTACTAGAACTACTCATGAGAAAAATATTTAAATTAATATTTTATTTAAAATATTTAAATACTTTGTGGCACATCTTGCTCCTTGTCCATTTTCAAGAAGATTAAGGTATAATTTGCATGAAGCAAATTTTATCCTTTTAAAAGTACAGTTCTGGGAGATTTGACAAGTATGTATGATTGGGTAGTTACTATCACAATCAAGGTATGGAAGAATGGCATTGCCCCCAAATTCTCTCCTCCCCCTTTGCAGTGAACTCCTCCTCCACCGTCTGGTTCCTGGCAACTCCTATCTGGTCCCTGTTCTCACCCCTATCAGCCCTTTCCAGAATATCAAATTGTCTCTGAGTATTCTCATTGCTTTAATTTAAAAGACCTGACAATATAACTTAGAGGAAGAAAGATTTATTTGCTCATGGTTTCCTTGGAAATTCTGGGTTCAGTCCATGTGAGGCCAGCATCTGGATCTCAGGGCATGGTGGTGGGAAGCGGAGAGAGGGAGAGCACATGGATCAGAAGCAAGAGAGCAAGAGAGGGGAGGAGGAACCACATATGATCCCCAAGGTCGCACCCCCAGGGACCCACCTTCTCCAGCCACACCCTACTGGCCCAGGCTACCACCCAGATAGATCATTGCCATGGATTTATCCACTGCTGAGATTACAACCAAGCCCCCTTCCAACATTGCTACCTTGTTTCCTTGAGGGCTAGGAAACCATTACACAAATAAATAGAATCATGTAAATATGTAGCCTCTTGAGACTGGCTCTGTGATTCAACAAATGCGTGCAGTTCATCCATGGTGTTGGATGCACTTGGGGGTCCCCTGATGGTTCTGAGCGGCTTGCTTTTCTGTTTTTATGAGTATTGTGCCTAAGTTGGTGTAGAAGAGTGTGTGGATCCAGGGTGGGGCAGTCGAAGGGGCACAAAAGAACTCAAAGGGGAGATTTTTGAGAAAGTAAAGACTGAAGTAGGATTTTTAACTTATTTTACCTAATAAACATGTGTACACTGCTTGCTATTTTGTTCTAAGTGCTTTATAAATAATATGTCATTTAATTCTCAGCCCTCTAAGGTTAGAGCTGTTAGTCCCATTTTAGAGATAAGGGAACAGAGGTGCATGGAGATTAGGCCATTTGCCAAAGTCACATATGAGTAATTGATGGAGAGAGGAGGTGAAGCCAGGCAGTTTAATTGTTCTCTTCCTGCCAAAAATATTGCAGTCATCCATCAAACACCCACTGTAGTAAAGAGAAGTCAGAGCGAATTTAAAGTCTGGCCATCGATGAGGAGCAGCCTTCCTTAGAATCCAAATTGTATTAGTTGTGCAGTAGGAACGAAAACAATTACTGATTTAGAAATACAGTTATAGACTGTTTAAAATTTAAATTCAGGGTATTTGCAGAAACAGAGTTTTCTGTAAATTAGCAAACCTGCCTTGATTGTGGTAAATAATCTTATGTGGAACCAGCACAAACCACTAAAAAGAAAATGAAAAAAAAAAAAGACAGCAAACCTGCTCAGAACAGATAGTATGCTATTGTAATTGTACTTTGATGTGTTTATATTTATGGTTAGATTTATTTAAATGATTGTAGTTCTTTACACAATATTGATTAGGTTCCTAACTTTGTCTTTTTATACAGTGCTATTTTTTTTTAAGTCCAGGGGATTGAACCCAGGGACATTCTACCTCCAAGCTACACACCTAGCCCTTTTTATTTTTTATTTTGACACAGGGCCTGCTAAATTGCTGAGGCTGGCCTCAAATCTGTGATCCCCTATCTCAGCCTCCTAAGTACTGAGATTAAAGGCATGTACTACCATGCCTGCCTCATACAGTGTGAAATTTAAAGAACCTGTCTTATGTTTCCAAATATTTGTACTGAAGCTGGGCATGGTGGTGCACGCTTATAATCCCAGTACTTGAGAGACTGAGGCAGGAGAATCAAAGGTATGAGGACAGCCTTAGCAACTTAGTGAATCTCTCAGCAACCTAGTGAGACCTTGTTTCAAAACAAAATATAAAAAGGTTCAGAGGTAGAACGCTCCTGAGTTCAATCCCCAGTAGCACAAAAATTAATAGATATTTGTACTGAATAGATTTGAGTGGGCAAATGCCATTAGGATAGGGGTACCCAAAATAAACAGAAGGGAATGTATCCAAAAGGTATCATTGTGTTTCAGTGTGTTCAGTGTGTTTCTTTTATAAAATTAGCACCCCAGATTGGAAGATAGTTAATAATTTGTTTTCATAAAAGTAATTTTTCTTAGTCTCCTTTCCTACCCTAACATTAGACCTTCTGCCCTTTGGCCACATAGCTACGCTAATGACCTCCTGACCTTTGGCCGACAAAGCCTGTGAACCTGATTCCCGCCTGCATGCTCAGCCCACACCCCTAAGTCTACCCTCTTGCTCCTAAATAAGGAATAAGTTGCTGTTATTGGCTAATTTTAAACAATAATCTGCAGAATTTGCTTCTGTAACTAGCTCGTTTACTATATAAGACCGATTGTAACTTAGTGCGGGTTGCCGTTTTTCTGTCTTTTTTGGAGAATGGTAGCTGCTGCGGCTAATAAACGCTTCCTGCCCTAACTGAGTCGGTAGTCTCGAATTTTCTGTTCCTTGCTCGTTGTTCAACATTATAGAACTAATTATTCCTTCTTTTATAACAGTTTATGTTCCAAATTTAAGTGTAGAGGGGTACCTATCCACTCCACAGAACAGTTAAAATTAAAGAGAGTTATACTATCGTGTGTTGGAATTTTCATACACTGCTGGTGGGAATGTAAACTAATACAATCGTTTTGGGAAAATGTTTGGCAGTACCTACTACAATGAAACATACACATAACCTAAAACCCAACAATTCTATTCCCAAGTATACAGACAATAAAAATATTTGATTATACTCGCAGAAAGGTTATAAAAATGTTCTTAGCTTTATGCATTGTAGCGAAACATGAACTCCAATGTTCTTCAGCAAGAGAATAGATAAGCTATGGTAGAGTCATTCATATGTTGAAGCCTAAATCCAAAATGTGATGGTATTGGGGGTGGGGTCTTTGGGGAATCATCAGGTCTTCAGAGTGAGACCCTCATGAATTAGATGAATACCCTCCTAAGAGACAAGAGTGAGATCATCACCGTCTCTCTGCTCTCTGACACATGAAGATGCAGAAAGAAAGCCACCTGAAGACCAGGAAGAGGGCCCTCACCAGGGCCCAGAGCTGCAGAAAGAAAGCCACCTGAAGACCAGGAAGAGGGCCTTCACCAGGCCCCAGAGCTGCCAGCACCTTGACCTTGGGCTTTTCAGATACTCAGCCTATAGTATTTTATTATAGCATCCCAAACTGACTAAGACGCCTACCAAATCCATTTGTAACCTCATTCTCTCTGTATAGCCCTCATCCTGACATTTCCAAGGTGCATTCTTTTAAGCACACAGCAGCAAAAGATCTAACAATTAGCCTCAAGACTAATTGTTACAAAGTAGGAGGAAAAAGAAAAATATATTATTTTAGCTAAGATTTTTCTGCTTTTTTTAATGTTTATATTACTCTCAATTCTTACAGGAAGACACGGGTTTTGAAAGCCTCAAAAATTTGAATTGTTTCCTTATTGGAAAGTTGTAGGTAAGGGGCAGGAGTGGATGATATTATCTATATGTATGCCTTAATTTTTTTTTAGGTGCATCTGTTTGCAGAGCATGGAGCGTGAGAATGAGGAGTGGGTTAGACTTTGATGAGCTGGGCCAGCGTATCTCAGACTGGTGACAGGTGATGTTCTGGGGCCTGGCTGGAGGTGTGATGAGGGGACAGGAAAGTGGGGACAGAGTCTGAAAATTCCTATCTTAGTGTTGGGCTGCTGAAATATTACAGATAAAGACAGCCAGGAGGTCTGGGTATAAATAGTTTTTTTTTTCCTTCTCAGGGTAAAAGAAATGGGGTGGGAAGGTAGGTTTTTAAATTCTGAAAGAATCAAAAGCCTGTAAGCCTAGGTTTTCTCTCCACTCCATATTTTTGGGCGCTTTCTGCCTCTTGTCTGATGTGATGGTTCAGGCCGCTTCTCATGGTAATTACTCAGCTCCCTCTTCACCTCACCTGAGCCCGGGGCCATTAATAAACATCAAGTCAGCCTAGAAGCTTTCTCTTGTCTCCTCTTTTGCTAGTTCAGAGAGCATTTTAAGAAGCGGAGCAAGTGACCAAAGCCTGACTCTGCAGAGTTCACTTTCTGTTCATTTGCATTCCGGCCTCTGGTTAAGACCCTGCTGACATTCAGGGTCCCTAGCTCTTTTGAGCACAGAATTTTGTCCTCGTTCATTTGTATAGCAGCTGGGTGGGCATTTAGGGTATCTTTAAACCAGGCACATAATAAAGTGTTCAAACTCAGAGCAAGACATAGCAGGAACAAATAGAATGCCCTAAAGGGAACCGAAAAGGAAATCTATTTCTAGAACATTTGCATTCTATTAATGAGCACTTTGGGTCAAGTCCTGGGTACCTTTGCATGCATTATAGCACTAGTTGGGTTCACAGAATCCATTTAGGCAGCACCCTGATGCTTTCCTTCTCCCCTAAGGAAAGGACTCCCTTCAGCAAGCTTGGTGTTGCGTAGGCATTGCTTGGCCTCACGCAACACGCAGTGGCACTGGTATCCACAGAACACAGGAGCACAGAGCTGCGGAGCAAGGCAGAGGCCCTTTCTACAGACTTGCCATGCTCTGGAGGGAATACCATAGCATCTCGTCAGCCTTTCATCTGCCACCTTCACTCAGCACTTGGCCCTTGTCTCCCAGCTGGTTGACAAGCTCCATTTTCAGTCACCAGAGAAGGCCTCTCTTCCACATGACTGTGTCCCCAGCAGGGGAGCCTGTGGCAGGCAGAAGCCAGGCAAAGCCAGGGAGGAGGTCATCGCAGCCCCAGGACCTGGTCACCACAGCTCAGGGCTGGAGCACTGCATCCCGGGCACCTTCTGGAGAACTTTTTATGTATAAACACATATTTGCATCCTACTAGTTAATAGCAAGATGAGACTCCTCTGAGCAGTTTCTGCTTTCTCTTCTGCCAGCCCTTCAAAGGCCCTTCTTTAAAAGCTCCAGTGTGCTCTGTATTTAATATGGTTTCTGAATGAAGTCAATGTTCTGCAAATCATTTCTATTTTCTTTTTTGTCTTTTCCAGAAATTACCCAAAAAAATGCTTACTGACTTGATAGGTATTGCACAAGGAGGGGGTGTAAAAGACATTCTGATGATATTGCTGTGTGGCTCTCCAGACATCTACTGTCAGCTATGAAACAATATATCCCATACTACTCATGGCACCGATGTCATTCTAAAAAGAGGGGGACATGGCAGGAAAAGAGGTAGCTGTTTTGATGTGAGGTAATTTCACTCATCCTCCCAGCAGATGGCACGCAGGAAGGACGCTGTGATGAGCTGGCTACATGGATGGGTGAGGTGCCCTATAATGACGTTCCTGGTGACCTTTCTAAAAACCAATACAGCATTCTTTATGCCCCTCAAATATTGTACCCCTTTAGCCTTTCTTCCTGAAATTCCACAAAAAGCAGTTTTCATTCTTTTGATTGAAGGTTTCTTGATGACAATTCAAAAACTCCTGAGGATGGACTCAAACTCCTAGGCTCAAGCAATCCTCCTGCCTCAGTGTCCCGAGTAGCTGGGACTTCAGGCACGTACCACCGCCACATTAACTTTAACAGACCTCTCCACTTTAGTGTGAAGAGGCATTTGGACTTTTCCTAACAGCTAAGTGCTGATGGGCAAATATATTTGTATTTGTCACCTTAACCCTACCCCAGATTTTTAGGGGGACTCTTTTGCCTCCTGTGATAGCAGTAACAGCAAGAGCTAGAAGATGCCTAGAGAGGTTAAAGTGGCTTACATTAAAAGAAATTCAGGAGCTGGGTGTGGTGGCACATGCTTGTAATCCCAGTACTTGGGAGGCTGAGACTGGAGGATCCGGGTTCACGGCCAGCCTCAGCTAATTAGTGAGGCTTCTGCAACTTCGTGAGACCCGGTTTCAAAATAAAGGATAAAAAATAGGGCTGGGGGTGTAGCTCAGAGGTAGAATACCCCTGGGTTCAATCCAGTACCGCAAAAAAAAAAAAAAAAAAAAAAAAAAAAAAAAAAAAAAAAAAAAAAGAAATTCAGGGACCTGAGGGACTGGAGAAGAGTGAAGGAGAAAAGGAGAACCCATGTAAGATGGGCGTTTTTATAGAATGTTTAGAAGAAAAGATAGATTTGGGGGTAGGGTAGAAATTTCTGTGAAGAAGGACTAGAAGTGGATTTTCCATGATGTTCTCACCAGTATAGACCCCTTTCTAAGTCCCTGAGACCTGACTAATATGTTTACATTATATCTTTTTTTGGTACTAAGGATTGAACCCAGGGGTATTCTACCTCTGAGCTACACCCCCAACTCTTTTTATTTTTTATTTTGAAACAGGATCTCACTAAGTTGCTGAGGATCTCATTAAATGGCTGGCCTTGAACCTCCTGTCTCAGCCTCCCAGGTACTAGCATTACAGGCATGTACCACCACAGCCAGCCATTATATATTATTATTATATAGAATCTCTCCCCATAAACTGTATACACTTCAGGCTCCATAAATGTGAATCTTGAGTGGGTTTTTTAGAGAAGTAAATGGGTGATGTTAAGAAAAATTTTCTAAATGCTGAAAGACAAAAAGACGACTGTGTGTCTTCCCTATCATGTTAGGATTTTATCTGATATGTCTACTGAAGGGTCATCTGAATTCAGAAGTGTGTAAAACTGTCCTACTTACTAAATGCCAATTTTTTATCAGACCATTTTACAACTCTGTAAGGGTAGCCTTTAAACTTTGCAGAAAACTGGTAAGATGCAAATGTTGTTGCCTATTGCTGTGGACTGCATTGGGTCGTCCCCCAGACTCATAAGTTGCAGCCCTCACCCTCCATGGGATGGTATTTGGAGATGGAACTTTTAAGAAGTCATTAATTGACATGTGATCATGAGGCGAGGCCTTATGAAGGGGTCGGTGTCCTTACAAGAAGAGATACCAAACAAAGAGCTTGCTTTTCGTCTCTGACACACCAGGCAGCCATCAGAAAGCCAGGGAGAAGGCCCTCACTAGAAACTGATCGCAGACCTGATCTTAGACTTCCCAGCCATCAGAACTGTGAGAGTCTTACATTTAGAATGAATTTAAACTTTGTTTAAACAATAAATTTCTATTATTTAAGCCACCCAGTTGATGGCATTTTATTTTGGCAGCCTGAGCCAAGAAACTGAGAGAGAATAAGTTGTGTCCTGCAGGGATGCAGATTATTTCCTAAGTAGAAAAGATAATCTCAAAGATAATAGTTTGTTGCCCTGTAATGAACTAATTAGCTTTGTATCTAGTTAACAGTCTTATTCCTGTTCTTTTATTTTTTGTTTTCACTGACTATATATGCACCACATTCTCTTATTCTTCAAGCTAGCTTCATCATTTAATAAGTTAAAATCATTTTTCCCATATTTGTTATGTATTTGTACCAGAATTATGTATTTTAAGCTGGGCATGGTGGTGCATGCCTGTAATCCCAGTACTTGGGAGGCTGAGACAGAAGGATCGCAGGTTTAAGGACAGCCTCAGCAATGTAGCAAGACTCTCAGCAACCTAGCAAGATTGTTTCAAAACAAAAAATAAAAAGGGTTGGAGGTGTAGCTCAGAGATAGAATACCCCTGGGTTCCATCATCCCCAGTACCCCCACCCCCCACATACACAGTATATTTTACTTTTGAAAATGATACTTTCAACAGTGAAGAGAATCTTCAAAAATTATTTTACATGTTGTGTAATATATTCCACTTTGATATCTTTTTGTGAGGTCACTAAAGATCTAAATAATTTTTTAGATGTTAGGCTCTGATCTTTTAAAAATAACATTATGCTGACATTGGTCCTGAGGTAATTCACTTATATTACTTAGGTCTTCTCCGCGATGTTAAATCTGAATCCATTTTTGAGGTCCACTTTCTCATAGACCATGAGATCAGGAAGCAAAGTGCCTGGTGATATTGATTACTAAAAGAAAATGAGTTTCTTCCTTTTTCCTCCTAGGATTGTTTACAAACAAGACATAGCTCTCTTGTGACCCCTATTATTGCAACACTTCTCCCTGTGGATTATGGTTTCTGATACTGGGTTAAAATTTTTTGTTTTGTTTTGTGCTAGGAATTGAACCCAGGTCTTTGCACCTGCTAAGCATGCACTCTACCACTGAGCAACAACCACAGCCCCTGGTTTCTGACACTAATAATCAAAGTTTTATGGATCAAGACTGCCCTTGCTGTCCTTTTCATCTATATTCATCCATTCTTTAAAAATAGTTGTCGAGTGTGATATATATGGCAGACACCATTCTAAGTATTAAGGACTACACAGTGGTCTACTTGGGCACTAATTCCTGCCCTGCCCTCATGGAGATTACAGGCTATTGGGGAATTCATGCAATAAATAAACAACTAAATACAGCATGTTAGATGGTTATTTAGGTATTTGACAAAATTTAAAAAGGAAAGGGGGATAAAAAGTGCTAAAACAGGATAAAGTGGGTTAGAATACTTAATGCAGGAGTCTTTGGGGATGTAACATTAAAGCTGTTGGAAAAATAAATAATTTTTGGAGTTCTGGAACTAGCAAAGCAGAGGTCTGGAAGAAGAGAATTCCAGGCATAGGGAATATGGAGTAAGAAGGCCCTAAAGCTGGAATGTGCTTGGTGCATTTGAGCATGAGGGAGGAGGCCATTGTGGAGCATGAGCAAGGAGAGGGTGGTGGGACACAAGGTCAGAGAAGAATGGTGGCAGAGAACTGGGTGTGGTGGCTCATGCCTTTAATCCCAGTACTTGGGAGGCTGAGACAGGAGGATCACAGGTTCAAGGCCAGCGTCTGCAACTTAGTGAGACCCTCAGCCACTTAATGAGATCCTGTTTCAAAATAAAAAATAAAATAGGGCTGGGGGGGGTTATCTCACAGGTAGAATGCCCCTGAGTTCAATCCCTAGTGCCACAAAAAAATAATACATATACATATATTATAGGGGCAGAGAACCCAGGCCATTGTAGGGTCTTGTCAGGTCACATCAGAAATCTTAAGGATTTTAGTTTATGAAGTGAAATTATGAATGAAGTAGGAAACTTTTGGAGGATTTTTAGAGGAGGAACTATGTCACCTGGTGTTTGAAAAGGATCACTTTGAGCCCTGTAATGAGATTTGACTGAACGGCAACAAGATGAAAGCAGAGATGCTAATTAAGAAGTTATTTCCATAATTCAAGTCAGAAACATTGGCAGCTTGGACCATGGTAGAAATAACTGGAGTAATGAGAAGTGATCAGCTCCCGGATCTATACTGAAAGTTCAGCCAACAAAGTTTGCTGATGGATTAGATGTAGAGTCTGAGGCTAAAAAGATGGCAGAAGAATGACTTTACGATGTTTTACTTCAGCAACTGGAATAATAGATGATTTCTATTTGCTGAGCTAGGAGAACTGGAGGGGGAATGTCTAGAAGGTGAGAGCAGGTGTTCCATTTTGGACAGCTCAATATAAGTTGACTGTTCACCATCAAGTGGGGATGTTCAATAGGCAGTTGATAGGAGGCAAGTTCAGGTGAGAGTTCTTTGCCAGAAATATAAATTTGGGAGTCATCAAGGCAAAGAGAGTAGTTAAAGCCCCGAGAAAGGGTTAGCTCAGTAAGGAAGCAAGCATAGATAGAGAAGAGGTCCAAAGACTGAGCCGTGAAGAACTCCACTACATTTCAGTCAGTAAGATGAAATAGAACCAGCAAACGACTCTGAGAAGGAATGGCTAATTATAGAGGAGGAAATCCTATCAAAAGAAGAAAGTGCTTTAAGAAGTAAGGCAGGATCCACTATGAAGTGCTGTGGAGGGGTTGGATAAAATGTGCATCGAGAGCTGACTGTTGATGCAGCAGTCGGTGTCTCTGGTGGCCTTGATGACAGCAGAGCTGTTGGCATGGAGGAGGTGAAATCCTGAGAAGAGTGAGTTTAATAGAGGATGGGGAGGAGGAATTGGAGACAGTGCAGATAGATGCCTCTTTCAAGGGATTTCACTATAAAAGGGAGCAGGGGTATGGCCAATGGCTGGAGGGTGATGTGGAATCAAGACTGGGTGTTTTGTTTTAAAGGTGGAATAAAGCCGGGCATGGTGGCACACACTTGTAATCTCAGTACTTGGGAGGCTGAGACAGGAAGATCACGGGTTCAAAGCCAGCCTCGGCAACTTAGCGAGGCCCTCTGCAACTTACTGAGACCTTGTTTCCAAATAAGAAATAAAATTGGGCTGGGGGTGTAGCTTGGAGGTAGAATACCTCTGGGTTCAATCACCAGTAACCAAAACACACACACACACACACACACACACACACACACACGAAGTAGTAGCCCTGCAAACATAAGTCTGTAGCATGTAGTGAGTTGGGTTTAGCCAGGATTAGGGTTTGCCATGTGAGTACACTGGAGAGAAAAGCAAGGGAGATGTGAGTGTGGGAAGAAATATTATGATAAGCTAATATTATGGGGCATAGTGGTACACACCTGTAATTGTAGTATTTGGGAGGCTAAGACAGGAGGATCGCAGGCTTGAGGCCAACCTCAGCAAATGAGGCCCTTCATAACTTAGTGAGACCCTGTTTCAAAATAAAAAATAAAATAGAGCTGGGGTGTAACTTAGATGTAGAATGCCCCTAGGTTCAATCCCCAGTAGAAAGAGAGAGAGAGAGAGAGAGAGAGAGAGAGAGAGAGATAAGAAAAGAAAAGAAAAGAAAAAAAGAAAAGAAAAGAAAAGAAAAGAAAAAAGGAAAGGAAAGGAAAGGAAAGGAAAGAAAAGATTATGAAGAACTTTTGAACTATGGCTATTTTATTTTTTGTACTGGGTATTGAACCCAGGGTCATTCTACTTCTGAGCTATACCCCAGCTTTTTCTATTTTTAATTTTGCAACAGGGTCTCCCTAAGTCACTGAGGCTGGCCTTGGACCTATGATCCTCCTGTCTCAGCCTCCCAAGTACTGGTATTTCAGGTGTGCACCATCATACTCTTACTGATCTAGGTAAGGAGGGAATAAGGGTTAGTGGGGTTGGAGGGAGAATAAATAGGTGGTAGGACCCATAGTTTGTAGGTGTATCAAAGAACTGTTGTAATTAAAGAATTTATAGAGTTGGAGAGATAAGATGGAAGGTCAACAGATATGACTGACAGAGGCGGCTATTGGTGGCACAAGTGTAGGACAAGTGTAGGATGTACCCATGGGAGGGGACAGTGGGAGCAGGGGAGCACATGGTCGCTGGGGACTGAGGCTGGGCAGACAGGAGGGTGCAGCTGTGCAGCCAGGATGTACCTTGCTGCCTCACTGAAGTGTTTACAGCCGGGATCTGTTCTACTGCGCAGTATCTTTGTCCACCTGTTGTTTCACATCGTGAATATTATTCCTGAGTAACATAGCATGAAAGGATCACCACCGGCCCTTGACAGCCCCAAGGGTTGTGTCAGGAGTGTCTGGAGAGTGTGACAGTGGGCTGAGCGCTAGAATCCTCGGGGGGGGGGGGCTGCAGAGCCTGCTCATCAAAACACCAGGCAGAAGGAAAAAGAGCTTCTGCGCTGTCCCTCGCTGGGGCCCTGGGGACAGTCCTGAAGGATGAGGACAGATGTACAGGGCGAGAAGCCCAGGAGAAGAATTCTTAGAGAAGGAAAAGAGGCCTGAAAATGAAGTAAAGCCAGGAACACATTTTGGCAGCTTCATAATTCAGTCTTAGACCAATGCAAGCAAATGTATTGGTCTGTAAATGAAGCAACCTCTGTGGCCATTAGAAAGCCGAATGCATACCTGGGTATAATGTGTTCCAGAACCCTCGGAGTGGCCATGAGTCAGAGAGAAATCACAAGCCAAACTACTCAGCCCAGCAAAAAGGGCCTGTTTTCTTCAGCTGTTGTTATGGTCTCCTTGATTTATTCCTTCCTCCCTTTCTCTCCACCCCCTATCAGTCGGAGCCAAGATAAGCAGTATCTAAACGTTTCTAAGATTCTTCTGTCCAGCTTTCCTTCATGATAACAGTTGCGCCCGGGGACGGTTTTCAGGCAGGCACCGTGCCTGCTGGGAGATCCCAGGCTCCCACGAGCAGGAAGGGGGCAGGTAGGAGAGCTAATCACACACCAGGCTCTGCTGCCCCCAGTTCGCCTCCAGGTGGATTCTGGGATCCCTGCCCATCACTGAGCAGCTTGCAGGAGACTGGCCTGCACCTCACAAGGACTGGACTCCTCAGGCATGGTGGCTGGACTGTCTGGGACTAGTAGCCACAATGGCCCAAACAACTGAGGTCGAGAGACCTAGTCAGTTCAACCAAGTCCTCTTGCACTGATAATCCATGCCGGTGCCGCAAAGGCCAATGGTACTCGCTCTCCGCCACCCTTCTACCTCAAACCTCGAGCCTCTAGTATTCTCTCATCATTTGCAGCTTTACGCTCCCCCAACCTCTCTCTCCAAACCCTTCACCCTTTCCACCATGCCCTCCTTTTTTTTTTTTTTTGGTACTGGGGATTGAACCCAGGGGTGTTCTACCTTTGAGCTATACCAACAGTCCTTTTAATTTTTTTCTTTTAATTTTGAAGCAGAGTTTCACTAAGTTGCTGAGAGTCTCACTAAGTTGCTGAGGTTGGCCTCAAACCTGTGATCCTCCTGTCTCAGCCTCTCAGGTATGGGATTACAGGTGTGCTCTCCTATGCCCTGCCATCATGCCCTCCTAAGTTGCCATTCTGCAGAAAATAAATGCTTTGACATTTTATTTTTGACAATATCCCTCCCCCACCATTAGGTAAGGCCTACCTTTTCTGAGCGTGCATGGGCTCTTGCCTCCACCCTGGTCTCCAGGTCTCTGCTCACACCTGGTCTCTGCTGTTTGTCCTCCAGTGCCCCAGACAGTACACAGGGCTTGGGGGGAGGAGCCACTTAGCTCCCTGCTGCTGCTTTTCCTCCACATGTAAAAGAGCACTTCCTCCGTTGATGTTTATGCCACTTTCTACCTCTAAACACTGAAGATCTGGACACACAAGATCTGAATCCTACGTTCCCGCACCATCCCAAAATCCTGGCACACTTCAGGGTTATGTGAACATATGTGTAGATAACCACCCAGCACACCAGCACACCAGCCTTCACTTCACTGAACTTTTTTTTTTTTTTTTTTTTTTTTGCGGTACTGGGGATTGAACCCAGGGGCATTCTACCTCCAAGCTACACCCCCAGCCCTATTTTTTATGCTTCATTTTGAAACAGGGTCTCACCAAGTTGCGGAGGGCCTCACTAAGTAGCTGAGACTGGCCGCGAACCTGGATCCTCCTGTCTCTGCCTCCCAAGTACTGGGATTTTCCTTGAGCTTTTTGAGGCCCAAAACTAAGCTAGTTAATCTCCTAATGCGTGACATCAAAGGATAACAGTCCTTCTAGCTTCCTCTCTATACCTGCTCTCAGAGGGATGGCCAGGACCAGCGTGCTTTCTTTTCCTCCTAATTCAGTGATTGCCAAACTTTAACAGGCGTTGGAATCACCTGAAGGGCTGGCTAAGACAATGTGCTAAATGAGAATTTCTGATTAAGTAGGTCTGGGGTGGAGCTCAAGGATTTGCATTTCTAACAACTGCCCAGATAATACTGATTCTGCTTGCTTGGGGACCACACTTTGAGAACCACTGTCCTCATGTATGGGCCCAATATTTCCTGAACTTATCTTCATGTTAGAATTACCTGGGGAACTTCACAAAGTACTGACCTTTGTGCCTGAGTCCCACTCTAAGGGACTGAGATTTAATTTAGCTTGGGAGGGGGGTGGCTTGGGCTTTGGAATATTTTTAAAGATCCTCCAGTGATTCTATGTACAGATAACTTTGGGAACTGCTGGTATCAACACCTTCTAGCCTCCCTCTGTGTCCTCCCTTTCCTGGGAGATATGGTAAA
The DNA here is from genome assembly GCA_004027185.1 of Glis glis. Taxonomy (NCBI): domain Eukaryota; kingdom Metazoa; phylum Chordata; class Mammalia; order Rodentia; family Gliridae; genus Glis; species Glis glis. Next base: position 20,212 of record PVJS01021324.1, read on the forward strand.
CCATCCCAATACATCTCCCACCTAGGTTCTTGTGTCAGCCCCTCCCCCAGGAAACCTCAAACCTTCACCAAGCCTCTTCTCATTGCTCCTGAATACTGGCCATCCAGTGTGGCTGGAGCAAACCATGCGGCCATCCCAGTCTATGGCCCGTTCTAGTTGTGCTTATTCATTGATCTTTTACCGAGTCCTTCGTTCTCTCTAGTCTCCTTCACTGATAATTCCCTAACCTCACCCTCCACTTCCCCTACTTAAATTCTTCAGATGACCTCATCTCCTACCTCATCAAGTGAAATGGATTCCATCAGGCATGAGCTCTTTCTATTTTGTACTCCACCCAAGCAGCAAGTTTTCCATGGCAACACCCTTCCTCCCCGCTCATCCCTCCAGCTCCAAGTCAAAGTCAATGCTCCACCCTCCTCACTGCCAGTCACACTCCACGTGGTTGATCACGTGCTGTTTCCATACAGCGTCCACCACCAATGCCTGCTTCCACAGCCTTACCAGACACCCCGCTCCCTCCTTTCCTTATTGCTCTCTTATCTACAACCCCAGAGTCCATTTGTCAGCTCTTGCTACCCACTGATGGCTGACTCAGGAGAAGTCTATTCCTCCAGATGCCTCTTTCAAAGGCTCTTGAATTTGGTATTCAGACTTGTGCCCCCCGCCCCCGCCGCCGCCTTACAACATGAAAAGGGAACTCTGCTTGAACCGTCAACACATTTCTCTTTATTTCTAGAGCCCAGCTTTGCTCAGTATGCTAAGCACTAATGAGAAAGCTGCCTGAGAAGCACAGAGCATTACATTAATGATGCTTCTGCTTCTGCCTTGTGTGTACTGCTCAACAAAAGGCAAGCACGCAGCTCCGTCAGCACAGCGAAAAAGCAACAAATCCAGAAATCCTGCGGGAAACCATTTGAAGATTTAAGGGTCTCCCATCCACATCGCAGCAACTCCAGCAGAGGCAGGACAAAAAAACCCCAAAACAACAAAAAACACCCCCACCAATGACATCGACAAAAGCACAAACAGGAAGCACAATAGAGGAAGGAAGTCGACAAGGCAGGCAGAAGAGTGTCTGTTGTTTTGTCTGCTCAACTAATACAATTAAATAAAGCTTGGTTTAGGAAGTGTGTGTGCATTGGTACTGTCTGATTGGGTTTCTGATTCTGTGTGTTATGTGGTGGATTTCTTTTATTGTGGCTTTGAGAAACTCACCAATAGTTTATAACAGTGTAATACTGTTGCTTCTACTAAAAATACAAAGTAGGTCAGAGGGATGATGGAGAAGCTTTGCTACTAATTTTCCTCATAAAATATACTTAGTATAATATTAAACATTACATTTATATAATTTTGTATCTTGTGCATACTTTAATATTAAATATTGTGGTTATATAAAATTTCTTATTGTGGCATAATATAAAAGTCACTGGTATCAAAAGCATGATGCCTAAAATAATTGATAAACTGAACCTTATCAAAATTAAAAAATTTTTGTAATCCCAGTACTTGGGAGGCTGAGACCAGAGGATCTGGGTTTGCCACCAGCCTCAGCTACTTAGTGAGGCCCTCCGCAGCTTAGTGAGACCCTGTTTCAAAATAAAGAATAAAAAATAGGGCTGAGGGTGTAGCTCAGAGGTAGAATGCCCTGGGTTCCATCCCCAGTGCCGCAGAAAAAAAAAAATTAAAAAATTTTGATATTCAAAAGACATTGTGAAGCCGGGCGGGGTGGTACACGCTTATAATCCCAGTACTTGGGAGGCTGAGACAGGAGGATTGCAGGTTTGTAGCTAGCCTCAGCAACTCAGTGAGGCCCTGTTTCCAAATAAAAATTAAAATAGGGCTGGGGGTGTAACTCAGAGGTAGAATGGCCCTGGGTTCAATTCCCAGAACCACACATACACACACACACAAGACATCATGAAAACAAAAAGATGAATCACAGACTCATACAGTCGATAAAAGGTTTTGCTCTAGAATATGTATATTTAAAAACTCTTATAATCAATATAAGAAAATAACCCAATTTTTAATGGACAAAAGCTATGACTAGATATTCCACCAAAGAAGATATAGGAATGGAGATAAGAACATGCAAAATATTCAATATCACTGGTCATTAGGGTAATGTAAATTAAGGCCATACAGAGATACCATTACAAACCCATTAGAATGGCTGTAATCAAAGAGACAGATAGTGCCCCATGTTGCTAAGGATGTGGAGAATCTGCAACCTTCATGCATTGGTGGTGGGGAAGTAAAATAATGTGGCCACTTTGGAAAACAGTTCAGTAGTTCCTTAAAAAGTTAAACATTGGGCTGGGGATGTAGCTCAGTGGTAGAGTACTTGCCTAGTGTGCATGAGGCCCTGGGGTTTGATCCCCCAAATTGCAAAAAGAACAAAATTATGCCATTTGCAGAAAAATGGATAGAACTACAGAATATTATGCTAAGTGAGATCAACCCATCTCATAAAGTCAAGGGCCATATGTTTTCCCTCAGATGTAGAAGCTAGAGAGAAAATAGGAAACAAAAGGGACTTCAGATAAATGAGAACAGTAGAACAGCAGAAAGGGACTGGGGGAGGAATGCAGAGAGGAAAAAAGGAGAATTGATGAAGGAAACAGTTCAAATAATGCTCTGTCCATACATGAAGGTATCACTACCAGCCCCACTAACACGTCGGGTTGGGGCTTTGGTGGAGCGGGACGAGGGAGCTGTGAACATGTATGTTTCTATCACTTTGAACCTCACTATGATGTAGAATTACAATGCATCAATAAAAGTATTCTTCAAAAAGCCACACCCAAAGAAGAGGTTGTTCAAGCCCTTATTTTATCTGAGAATAAAAATTCTGAGCTATGGCTACCTCTCTCTTTTCAAATAGTACATACAATTTATCTGAATCAATCTGATCAATGTCTTTTTTTTGTACTGGAGATTGAATATAGGGGATTTCTACCTCCAAGCTACACCCCCAGCTCTTTTTATTTATTTTGTTTTGTTTTGAAACAGGGTCTCATTAAGCTGCAAAAGGTCTCACTAAGTTGCTGAGGCTGGCCTTGAACCTGCAATCCTCCTGTCTCAGCCTCCCAAGTATCGGGATTACAGGTGTGCACCATTGCACCTGGCTCTGATCAATGTCTTTAAGTTTCAAATTCCATCTGTAATAAAACAAAACACACACACACACACACACACACACACACATGCGCGTGCATGTGTGACCTGGCATCCACCCCTAGGAATATCTACAAGAGAAATCAAAACATATGTACAACGTAAAAACATGGATGTGAATGTTCATGGGAGTGTTATTTATCACAGCCCAAACTGTAGACTTTCCAAATATCCATCAGATAAAGGAGCAAAATGTGGTAAATCCCAGTACTAGCAAGACCCTGTTTCAAAATAAAAAATAAAAAATAGGACTGGGAGAGTAGCTCGAAGGTAGAATGCCCTTGGGCTCAATCACCAGTACCACACACACACAAATAATAACAATCAATGATTAAAATAAAAAACTATTGATTTATGCTACGACATAGATGAAGTAAGGGAGACCAGATACAAAAGACTGCACACTTTATTTATAATTTCATTTACATGATGATTTTAAAAAGGCAGTTAAGCCAGGCCTGGTGGCACACACCTGTAATCCTAGTACTTTGAAGGCTGAGACAGGAGGATCGCAGGTTCGAGGACAGCCTCGGCAACTTAGCAAGACCCTCAGGAACTTAGTGAGACCCTGTCTCAAAATAAAAAATAAAAGGGGCTAAGGGTGTATGTAGCTCAAAGGTAAAATGTTCCTAAGTTCAATACCAGTACCAAAAAATGAAATAAATAAATAAATAAGTAGGTAAATAAATAAATAAATAATAAATGAAAGGGCCGTTCCTGGAGACAGAAACAGATCCACATTGCCCAGAGCTGGTGAAGGGAGCCGTGGTCTGCAAATGGGCCTGAGGAAACTTTTGGGGGTGATAACACTGCTCTACAGCTATATTCTTTTAATTGTGTTCAATAAAGCTGTAAAAAATTAAAAAGTTAACAATTCATAGTTCTTCAAATGACCGCTGGACCAAACTTCACATTTATTTATTTATTCATTTATTTTTGCAGTACTGGGGATTGAACCCAGGGGCATTCTACCCCCAGCCCTATTTTTTACTCTTTATTTTTGAAACAGGGTCTCACTAAGTAGCTGAGGCTGGCCACGAACCTGCGATCCTCCTGTCTCAGTCTCCTAAGTACTGGGATTACAAGTGTGTACCAACACACCCAGCATAAACTTCCTCTTTTATTTTTTATTTATTTATTTATTTATTTATTTATTTATTTTTTTGCAGTACCAGGGATTGAACCCAGGGGCGTTCTACCTCCGCGCTACACCCCCGGCCCTATTTTTTTATACTTTATTTTGAAACTGAGTCTCACAAAGTTGCGGAGGGCCTCACTAAGTAGACAGAGAGAGAGAGAGAGAGAGAGAGAGAGAGAGAGAGCTGAGGCTGGCCGTGAACCCAGATCCTCCGGTCTTCGCCTCCCAAAGTACTGGGATTACAAGCGTGCGCCACCACGCCCGGCTTAACTTCCACTTTTAAATGCTAGAAATAAAACATGAGCAAAGGTTCTTGAAACTCTGAACCCCAGGATCAGATATTTAGGACACATTGAGAGAAGAAGCTTCTGGAAGCTTCCAGTAGTTCATAAAGATGGTCAACCCTGTGTTTGTCCAGAATAATAACAAGAAACTGACATTAGCCTCCATCTTCAAAAGTCTGTATTGGTCAGTTTTCACTTCCCCTTCCAAAGGTGAGGAAAGCCAGAGGCCTGTGAAATCCATTCACTGGACCATCGTTCTTGAACAAAGCAGCTAACTCACTTTTTGCCTGGAATGAGTTATTTTTGCCATCATCATATATTAGCTTTGGTTACAGCTTGCCTTGTTCATCCCTAAGGACCATCTTTCAACACAGAAGAAATGCACCTGTTTACTTCCTTGTACTGAAAGGGGTGTGTAGCACCAACTCTTCCTGCTGCATTTACAGAGCATCTTTTACATGCGAGGTGCTGAGCTGGCTTTGTGAGCTCGACAAGGGTGCTGCAGACTCTGCGTTCAAGGATTCAGAACCTGGATGGGAAGGAAAGCTAAGAAATAATTATGAGGAAACAATTAATAAATGATAAGAAAACACTGAAAAGTCAAGTTGGAACACAATGGCCTTGCACTACAATATAGTTTGAGCTCCTTCCAGCTTGTATATACACCTTTTTTTTAAAGAGAAAAATGTGGCTGGGCGTGGTGGCACACGCTTGTAATCCCAGTACTTGGGAGGCTGAGACAGGAGGATCCAGGTTCGCGGCCAGCCTCAGCTACTTAGTAAGGCCCTCCGCAACTTGGTGAGACCCTGTTTCAAAATAAAGAACAAAAAATAGGGCTGGGGGTGTAGCTTGGAGGTAGAATGCCCCTGGGTTCAATCCCCAGTACCACACACAAAAAAAAAAGAGGACAGTTTTTAATATAGGCTGTGGCATGTAACCTTCAGGATTTGTTATGTTTCTGTGACAACTACTAATGTAGTGATTTTTTTAACGTTTTCATAAGTTGCATGGATTACAACATTGTTTTATTTTCAAGCCAAGATCTCATTAGTAATGCTGAGCCAAAGGGGTGTGTGTGTGTGTGTGTGTATGTGTGCAGCTGCGACATTTCTTTTTTGCTTATGTCCTCAGTTCTGCATGTCGATGCTGATATTATGAGAAGTAAAGTCTTTCTCTTATGACTAAAAAGGGCACAAGGCAAATTTCCCAATACTGTGCTGGGCATGGTGGCTTACCCTGGCCTACCACACAGAGGTCCTTGGCGAGTGGTGTGGGGGCCTGTACTTGACTTCCCAAACAAAACCTAGATCTGTCAAGTGAAGGCAGACAGCGGCATGCATATCGACATTCTGGGTCCACACCTCGGTGGAAGGAATGGCCCCGGCAGTGATTCCTGTCTCATTGGAAAGCCCCTCCTGACTTTGTATGTGTGTGTGTGGGTACTGGGGACTGAACCCAGGGGCCTTCTACCTCTGAGCTATACCCCCAGCCCTTCTTATTTTTAAAATTTTTTTTTCCTTTTTGTGGTACTAGGGATTGAACCCAGGGGCTTCTAGCTCTGAGCTACACCACCAGTCCTTTTTATTTATTATTATTATTTTTGAAACAGGGTCTTGCTACGTTGCTGAGCATCTCACTACATTGCTGAGGCTGTCTTCATACCTGCGATCCTCTTGTCTTAGTCTCCCAAGTACTGCGATTACAGGTGTGCACCACCACACCCAGCTTATTTTTAAATTTCGAAACAGGGTCTTCCTAAGTCACTACATGCTAGCCTTGAACCTGTGATCCTCCTGTCTTAGCCTGCCAAGTCCTGGGATTACAGGTATGAACTGTTGCACCCAGTCCCTCCTGACTTTTGAGAAAACATGTGAATTAAGGCAGCCTAGGTTTTTGCAGACAAATTTGCATTCAGTTTCGATAGAGTTCCCATAGTGTTTAAAATATTTAGCAATATGAGCCTGAAATCCCAGAACTTGGGAGGCTAAGACAGGAGGATGGCAGGTTGGAGGCCAGCCTTGGCAATTTAGCAAGACCCTCAGCAACTAAGAGAGATCCTGTTTCAAAATAAAAACTAAAACAGGCTGGGGGTGTAGTTCAGAGGTAGAATACCCTTGGGTTCAATCCCCACTACCATTAAATAAATAAATAAAGGGCTAACGGTGTAATCTGCTCAGAGGTAGAACACCCCAGGGTTCAATCCCCAACACACACACACACACACACACACACACACACACACACACACACACATTAGCAATGTGTGGAGATATGAGGATATGAGTCATTGTTTAACAGGGTCGGGATTGACATCTGGGTATGAAATGATGCAAATTAAAACATGTCCCCCATCTGCTCTGTTATTCCCATCGTGTTGTTTTTAGGCCTCCGTAGAAATGGGAGTGTGATATCACATCTGGGCATTGCTAAATCAATCCCTTGTCTGTGCTACGCTCCCATGCCTGAGAAGTCCCAGAACCGCTTTCCTGCTTTTTCTCTTTGCATCTGCACCAGCTGAAGAAACCTCCACAAGCAGAACCCATCCCTGCTCCCGGGGCCCAACCCATGCGGGTGCCACCGCCTGGGAGCCAAACCCTTCACTCACGATCCAAACGACATCACGAGGAATCGGAAACATTATCCCGACTTCCTTTCAGCAAGCCTGTCTTGAAATGCAATTTAATGCAAAATATTGTTATTAAAATCATATTTATGCAACTGCTTAACTCTTGGGAGAAAAAATTCTCTTCAATTTTGATCTTTATTTCACATGATATACTAAAATAAATTCAAGTAGATAAAAGCATTAAATATAAAAGTACACCAGAACATAAAAACACTGGAAGAAAAAGGCCAAATATTTGATTTATGGGCAGGGAAACCCTTTCTACGATTAATATTCAATAAAGGAAAACATTGAATTGACTTCATAAACAGCAAAATATTCTATACATAAAGAAAATCATTAATAAAAATTAAAGAGAAAACAATGAGCTAAGAAAAATATTTATGAAAATATTGATAAAAGTTTGTATTCTGATATTGATAACTTATATAAATCATAGTAATGTTTCTATTAAAAATTATATCCCAAAGGCCATAAACAAACAATTCATAAAAAGAAATTAATTTGTAAGTGGCCATTTAAAATTATCAAAGGCTACAGTCTCATATGCAGTGAAAGAAATAAAAATTAAAGCAACAGTACGACCTGAGATATGTCTATTTTGTTGTTGTTGAATTTTTTTGTTTGTTTGTATTTGTCAATCTGACCAACGGTAACTTCCCTGGGTTGGGGAGAGTTCAGTGAGGATGCCTTTTCCTATTTTTTTTTTTTTTTTTGGTACTGGGGATTAAACCTAGGGGTATTCTACCTCCGAGCTACATCCCTAACCCTATTTTATTTTATATTTGGAAACAGGGTCTTGCTAAGTTGCTGAGAGACTCATGGAGTGGCTGAGGCTGGCCTTGAACCTGTGATTCTCCTGTCTCAGCCTCCCAAGTCCTGGGATTACAAGGTGCATCACCACACCCGTCTGGTGCCTTCTCCCATTTGGTGGAAAGACATACTGGTAAACACTTTCTGGAAAGTGTTTTGATGACACATGTCAAATGCCTTTAAAATATTCATGTTTGCACAGATTAATTTTACTATCAGGGATTTGCATTATGAAACAAGCAGGCATACATATATATAAAAATATGCTATTGGTTGTTACTTGTAACAATATATATCAAATTGGAAGCAACCTGAAAGTCCAACATTAGAGGAATAGTTGAATAAACCATGGAGCAACCATATAATGGACTATCAGGCAGTCCATTAAAAAGATTAAAGTCCATATTAAAAAGATTTGGGAGCCGGGTGTGGTGGCGCACGCTTGTAATCCCAGTACTTGGGAGGCTGAGACTGGAGGATCTGGGTTTGGGGTCAGCCTCAGCTACTTAGTGAGGCCCTCCGCAACTTAGTGAGACCCGGTTTCAAAATAAAGGATAAAAAATAGGGCTAGGGATGTAGCTCAGAGGTAGAACGCCCCTGGGTTCAATCCCCGGTACCGCAAAAATAAATAAATAAATAAATAAATAAATAAATAAATAAATAAATAAAAAGATTTGGGAACTATTTTAAATGGCACAGAAAAATTCTGATTTTATAATGTTTAAAAGAATCTGAAGCAATATAAAATGTAGTTCTGTCATGAAAATGTACTTTTGGAGAGCATAAAAATCATGTAAAATATATTTAATATTCTATTAAACATTGCATTAATAATATATCAGTGAACTTTTATAGTATAAAATGTCAGATAGCTGTGTGTGGTGGTACATGTCTGTTATCCCAGTATTTGATATGCTGAGACAGGAGGATCACAGGTTTGAGGCCAGCCTCAGCAATGTAGTGGGACCCTGTTTAAAAAAAAAAAAAACAAATAAATAAAAAGCACTAGAGGTATAGCTCAGAGGCTGAATATCCCTGGGTTCAATCCCTAGTACCAAAAAAAGTCAGCTTTTTGTTGAATAATTTGCTCAACAAACATTAATTTTATAACTACTGTATGTCAAACCCAGACCCTATATATATGTATGCTGGCTATTGAAATTCCAAAATTGTTATGGCAGGATCGTTGCCCTAGAAGAAATCACAGCCCACATGATTAAAATGCATAATCCTAAATCCTACCACAGGAGGGATTGGGTGCTCTTGCTGCTATTAGACCTGACAGGCAAGGCTACTACTTCAGACTGGCTCGGGGAAGAGGCAGTGGGGGCACATGTCACATGTCACACCAGGGGCACTAAATGATGATGTGCTGCAAAGAAGGTTTGAAGAGAAGGTTAAGTCTGTCACATATCAGGGTAGCAATATCTTTTTAAATTTTATATATTTAAGGTATAAAAATTATATATATACTTTGATACATATATGTGTATCAAAGTGATTAGTACAGTCAAGCAAATTAGAACTTCCATCATAGTTGCTTTTTTGGTGTGTGGTAAAAGTACCTAAAATATATTCTCTTAGTAAATCTCCAGTATATAATACAATATGGTAACTACAGTCCTCATGCTGTGCATTAGCTCTCTGGGCTGATACAGCCTACATAACTGTAACTGTGGACCTTTGGGTCTCTTCTTCCCCACTTCCCACTGCGGCACCCCCCCACCCCGCTAATAATCACTCTTCTATGTTTCTAGGTATTCAAGTGCTTGGGGTTTTTTTGTTTGTTTGTTTGTATATTTGGGGTTTTTTTGGAACTGGGGATTGAACCCAGGGACATTCTACCTCCGAGATACACCCCCAGCCCTATTTTTTATTCCTTATTTTGAAACAGGGTCTCACTAAATTGCGGAGGGCCTCACTAAGTAGCTGAGGCTGGCCACGAACCCAGAACCTCCTGTCTCAGCCTCCCCAAGTACTGGGATTACAAGCATGTGCCAACATGCCCGGCTGGTTTTGTTTGTTTGTTTGTTTTAGATTTCCAATATACGTGAGATCATGCAATATTTTCTTTCTGTATCTGGCTTATTTCACTTAGCATAAGGTCTTCTAGGTTCATCCATGTAGTCTTAAATGGCAGGAGACTGAATAATAGCCCATCATTCATGTGTGTATGATATATACAATTTCCTTGTCCCATTGATGGACACTCCAGTCATGGATGGCAGTATCTTAACAAGTGTGACCCATGTATGAGTTACGAACAAGGGAGGACTCTAGGACAATGCACTGTCTTTTGGTTCATGGACGCTGGTGTCCTTTAAGAAGAACAATTCCACCGGGTGTGGTGGAACATGCCTGTAATCCTGGTACTTGCCCCTGTGTTCAATCTGCAGTACAGGAAGGAAGGAAGGAAGGAAGGAAGGAAGGAAGGAAGGAAGGAAGGAAAGAAGGAAGGAAGGAAAAGAGAGTGAGGTAGGGAGGGAGGGATGGAGGAAGGAAGGAAGGAAGGAAGGAAGGAAGGAAGGAAGGAAGGAAGGAAGAGAAAAAGAGAGAAAGAAAGAGTGAGCAATTCCATTTTGAGCCAGGAGTGTGTCTCCAGCTTGGGCTGTGTTGAGTTCAGTGAACCTGTGGGCTATCAGAACCTGTGGCATTTGGGAGGGAGATCTGGGGAGGAGACACCTGTGGAGGATTAGGCTGTGAATTTGGATGAGGGACAAAGGGAGAAGGTAGAAAGTGGACAATGGAGCCCAAAGCCTAGGACAGGGCTCAGAGGACAACAGACACAGAAGAGACACCAAAGAAACCCCTAAGGAACAAATCTCAGGAGGAAGTGGGGTCCAGAAGCCGCTGAGAGAGAGCCACAGTGAATGGTGCCAAGTGCTGGGGAGGGTGCAGAGAGCAGGAGCCAAGGGGCCACTGCGGGGCTCAGAGCTGTTAAATCTGCATGTGAAGGGAAAACAAGCACTTTTGGGAGAATGGCCATTTTGATGATATTTATTCTGCCTATCCAAGAGCATGGGAGATCTTTCCATCTTCCAAGATCTTCTTCAATTTCTTTTTTCAATGTTTTGTAGTTTTCCTTGTAGAGGTCTTTTACCTCCTTGGTTAGGTTTATTCCCAAGTATTTTATTGTTTTGGGGGATATCGTGAGTGGAAATGTCTTCTGGATTTCTTTCTTAGTGGATTTATGGTTGGCATACAGAAAAGCTTCTGATTTTTTAAGATTGATTTTGTATCCCGACACTTTGCTGAATTCGTTGATCAGTTCTATGAGCCTTTTGGTTGAGCTTGTTGGATCTGCTAAGTATAATATCATGTCATCTGCAAATAGAGATAGTTTCAGTTCCTCTTTTCCTATTTGTACTCCTTTTATTT
>PVJS01021325.1:0-31626 GCA_004027185.1 Glis glis
TGTGTGTGTGTGTGTGTGTGTGTGGTACTGGGGATGGAACCCAGGGGCATTCTACCTCCGACCACACCCAGCTCTATTTTTTATTTTGAAACAGGGCCTGGCAAAATTGCCAATGGTCTTGCTAAATTGCTGAGGCTGGCCTCTAACCTGTGATCCTCCTGTCTCAGCCTCCCAAGTACTGTGATTACAGGCGTGGGCCACCACGACTGGCTTAGTATGGACATTTTAGCTATATTAGTTCTTCCAATCCATGAACATGGGAAGTCTTTTTGCCTTTTAGTGTCTTTAATTTCTCTCAATATTTTATAATTTTCATTGTAGAGGTCTTTCGCTTCCTTAAGCTTATTACTAGGTATTTTATTTGTGACTATTGTGAATGGGATTGCTTTCATGATCTTTTTCAGAAAATTCATTATTAGGGTTTAGAAAAGCTATAGTTTTCTGTATATTGACTTTAATTTTTTTTTTTTTGTGGTACTGGGGATGAACCCAGGGGCATTCTATCTCCAAGTCACATCTCCAGTCCTATTTTATTTTTTATTTGGAAACAGGGTCTCACTAAGTTACGGAGGGCCTCACTAAGTAGCTAAGGCTGGCCGTGAACCCGGATCCTCCGGTCTCAGCCTCCTGAGTACTGGGCTTACAAGCGTGCGCCACCACGCCTGGCTCTGTATATTGATTGCATATTGTGCTCCTTTGCTTAATGTATCAGTTCCAAGAGTCTTTAGGTTTCTCTATGTATAGAATCGAGCCATCTGCACACGGGTGTGATCTGACTTTCCCTCTTCGTATGCCTTTTCTTTCTTTCTCTTGCCTAACTGCTCCAGCTCAGATTTCTAGTACCATATTGAGTAAGAACGAGAGGACACCTGGTCTTGAGGGTGGGACCCTGTGTTCCCTTTGTGTGGCAACACCGGTCCCCTTGAGAGCAGGGCTCTCAGCAGGTTTGTGAGAGTCACTCTGCTGGGCCAAGTCTGGCTGGTGAGGCAGCCACCCCGAGCCCGTGCGGTGGAACGTCTGTGGGTCCCAGAGATGGGAACCTACGGAGGCTCTGACCCTAGGGCAGTGCAGATTCAGAGAATACGTCCCTTCTTAAATGGCTCCTGGCAGCAGACCCTGGGAGGTCGCTGGGCGATGAGGTCCTTGTCCAAAGCCAGGCTACGGTGAAGGTGTTTGTTTTGTTTTATGGTACTGGAGATTGAACCCAGGTGTTCAATCAGAATTCTCCTGTTGGATTCTGATGTCCTCCCATGATTACCCACCTCAACATGCAGCTTTAATCCCCCCATGGGTTCTCCTTTGTGGAGGAGCAGGTGCATACTGGCAGCCTCCATTCAGCCCCCAACCCCCTCCCTACATCAGAGGGGCTCTCCCTCCCCCTCACTTTCTCCCCCTCCCCATTTCTTTCTGTGCCAGGGATTGAACCCAGGCCTTGCGCAGGCTAGGCAAGTACTCTACCACTGAGCTACGTCCCCAGCCCTCTGGCATCAGAATTCTTCTTTTTTTTCCCTTTGTGATACTGGGGATTGAACCAAGGGCGTTCCACCTCCAAGCTACACCCACAGCCCTATTTTATTTTTTATTTATTTAATTTTTGTGGTACTGGGGATTGAACCCAGAGGCATTCTGCCTCCAAACTATACCCCCAGCCCTATTTTATATCTTATTTGAAAACAGGTCTCCCTCTGGGACGGTCCTCTGCACTGTCCTCTACAGTATAGAGCAAGTGTCTCTTGGCCATGGAGCCTGGGAATGGGGAAAGGCCCGATCAAGTCTTTGGAAAATAACCAGAAGCTACTGTGTGGAACAGGCCAGGGAGAAGCCTTCTTGATGTAGGGTTCAAACCCCTCATTGACCCAGGATCCCAATTTGTCAATTAGAAAAACTACCCTTTGACCCCAAATAAGAGTCAACATTAATTTATAAAAGTTTTATTAAATCATTTAGACTTGAAAGAAGTCACAATAGTTAACACACTTAAGTGCGCTCTGTACATCACCAACCCAAATGGATTGATTTCAGAATTTTTATAAATAAAAAATAAACATATTTACAGGGAAAAATAAAAACATGTTAGCAAGCGAGATTAAACTGCTACCTATAATCAGTTTGAGGGACATATCAAACTAGAGGATTACATAAGACATAATCTTATTAGATTTAGTCCATAATTGAAGAAGTTAGTTGTGATAGATGGTCCACTTTTTTTTTTTTTTTTGTGGTACTGGGGATTGAACCCAGGGGCATTCTACCTCCGGGCTACACCCCCGACCCTATTTTTTATTCTTTATTTTGAAACAGGGTCTCACTAAGTTGTGGAGGGCCTCACTAAGTAGCTGAGGCTGGCCACGAACCTGTGATCCTCCAGTCTCAGCCTCCCAAGTACTGGGATTACAAGCGTGCGCCACCACGCCCGGCTAGATGGTCCACTTCTTACTATAGCTTCCCCCCCAAACCAAAACTTTTGACCAATTTACATAAAAAGCTTCATTTCCCCTTTATTGGAGGTAAAAATGCAAAGAATTCTTAAATTCTCCCTAGAACCACTTAAGGAATAAAGCTATTTAATGCTACAAATAGGACTAGAAAACTAAAGACACAAACTGTCACCCTTTGTGCTACCTGTCCTCCAAAATAGTGCGGATTCCTCATTTACCCACCAGGGACAAACGCGGAGTCAGCTTTTTTTTTTAGAAATCAGTTTCAAAAAATCATCCTATCTCTAGAAAGTATATTTCTAGAACAATATAGTTACCACATTGGGGAGGGGGGATTTTCATTCTTCTATACTATAAAAATATTTCCGTTTTAAATCTCTTTATATTTTAGGGACTGCTTCTTTTTTTTTTTTTTGGTGGTATCAGGGAGTGAACCCAGGGGCATTCTACCTCCGGGCTACACCCCCAGCCCTATTTTTTATTCTTTATTTTGAAACAGGGTCTCGCTAAGTTGCGGAGGGCCTCACTAAGTAGCTGTGGCTGGCCGCGAACTCAGATCCTCCGGTCTCAGCCTCCCAAGTACTGGGATTATAAGAGTGTGCCACCACCACGCCTGGCTTAGGGACTGCTTCTACCTCCTAGGCAGAAGGCGGGGGCTACCAAGCGTGACCAGCCGGTTTCAGGAGCCCCACAGAGGACAAGGGACACGTCATGCAGTCGGCCCTCTCCTCTAGGTACAGCCAAAATCGAGTTGGCTCAAATTAGGCTAGGCCCCTACATCCAGCTGGAGTTTGACTTAGAAAAAGCAGTCCAAAGTAAAACCCAGCAAGCCCCCAAGGTTTTGGTGCAGCCATTTGGAGAGCGCGGGCTCGGGAGGGCTCTCCCACCGCGGGGCACACTAGCGCAGCTGGAGGCAGCCAGCTGCCGGGCTGGCCGTGGGCGACGCTGGGCTGTCGCGAAGGTTCCGCTCCTGATAGCTCATGGAGCGGGAGCGCTGTCGGAGCACTGCTCGTCCTGGAAACTCCAAGTCCTCAAACACGGCATGTTCAATGATGTCCACAGCTTCTGGCCGCTCCGTGGGGGAAGGAGAGAGCATCTCTTGAACCATCAGATGCTGAAATAAAAGAAATTGTTTTGTGACAAGAAGGTCAAGTTTAGGGCACTAAACACTTCTTTATTTATTTATTTTGTGGTACTGGGGATTGAATCCAGGGACATTCTACCTCTGAGCTACACCCCCAGCCCTATTTTTTGTTCTTTATTTTGAAACAGGGTCTCACTAAGTTGAGGAGGGCCTCACTAAGTAGCTGAGGCTGGCCGCGAACCCAGATCCTCCATACTCAGCCTCCCAAGTACTGGGATTACAAGCGTGCGCCACGACACCCAGCCAGTTCTTTATTTTATTGAGTGATTGATTATGGTGCTAGGGACTGAACCCAGGGCCTTGAGCATGCTAGGCAAGCACTCTGCCATTGAGCTGCACCCCCAGGCCTCCCTCCCTCCCTTTTTTTTTTTTTTTGGTACTGGGGATTGAACCCAGGGGCGTTCTACCTCAGTGCTACACCCCCAGTCACCACACTTTTTTAAAAAAATTTTGAAACAGCCAGGTGTGGTGGCACACACTTGTAATCCCAGTACTTGGGAGGCTGAGACAGGAGGATCGCAGGTTCGCAGCCAGCTTCAGCTTAGTGAGGCCCTCAGCAACTTAGTGAGACCCTGTTTCAAAAATAAAGAATAAAATAGGGCTGGGGGGGTGTTGCTGGGAGGTAGAATGCCCCTGGGTTCAATCCCCAGTACTGCAAAAGAAATTAAAAGAAATTTTGAAACAGGGTCTTGCTATGTTGCTGGCAATCTAAGTTGCTGAGGCTGGCCTTGAGCCTGTGATCCTCCTGTCTTAGCCTTGCAAGTACTGGGATTCCAGGCACATGGTACCACACCTGCCTGTATCATATACTTTTTTCTTTTGCAGTACCAGGGATTGAACTCGGGGCATTCTACCTCTGAGCTCCACCCCAGCCCTATTTTATTCTTTATTTTTTCAAACAGCATCTCACTAAGTTGTGGAGGGCCTCACTAAGTAGCCGAGGCTTGCCACAAACCTGCGATCCTCCTGTCTCAGCCTCCCAAGTACTGGGATGACGAGCGTGCACCACCATGCCTGGCTTCAAATGATTTTTTAAACTAAAAAAAAGCAACACAATTCTTTGCTAAAATTATATATGGTGAAAATATTCTATCTATCCAAAATCAAATTTATTTACCCATTGTCTCATAATAGTAAAAATGTCATTTTCACGATATTTATAATGCTGACAGATTTTCCAATTAGATCATAAGCTTCATACGCTATCTAATTTACTTTAACTTAATCATTTAAGTTTATAAGTTTGTTTATATTTATCGATGTTTAAATTTTAAAATCATATGGTAGTAGAGCACACATATTATGAAATTAAAAAGAAAAAGTTGTAAAAAGACAGACAAGTTTAAGCCAGGTGTGGTCGCGTACGCCTGTATCCCAGTACTTGGGAGGCTGAGACAGGGGGATCACAGGTTTGAGGACAACCTCAGCAACTTAGTGAGATTCTCAGCAACCTAGCAAGACCCTGTTTCAAAACAAAAAATAAATAAAAAGTGCTGGGGGTGTAGCTCAGAGTTAGAATGCCCCTGAGTTCAATCCCCAGCACCACACACACAAAAAAAGACGATTTGAGAAGTTCATCACATACAACTTTTACCACCAAGGCTAGCTTAACTTTCCTTTCTCAATCTTTTTTTTTTTTATTTTTTTGCAGTACCGGGGATTGAACCCAGGGGCGTTTTACCTCCGAGCTACACCCCCGGCCCTATTTTTTTATACTTTATTTTGAAACCGGGTCTCACCAAGTTGCAGAGGGCCTAAGTAGCTGAGGCTGGCCGTGAACCTGGAACCTCCGGTCTCCGCCTCCCAAGTACTGGGATTACAAGCCTGCGCCACCACGCCCGGTGTTTCTCAATCTTTTGAACCATTTCCTGTGAGGCATAACTCCAATACCCACAATCAATAGAAATTAGTGAAGCAGGGTGTGGTGGTGCACACCTGTAATCTCAGTACTTGGGAGGCTAAGACAGCCTCAGCAACAAAGTGAGACCCTGTTTCAAAATAAAAAATAAAAAGGGCTGGGGGTGTAGCTCGGAGGTAGAATGCCCCCAAGTTCAATCCCCAGGATTAAAAAAAAAAGAAAGAAATCACTGCCCCTTTTCTTTAAAGGATAAGCCTGTTTTTAAGATCTCTCACAAATTCACTAAAATTAGGACACCGACGGCGTGATCATAACTGTCTGGTAAGTGGAGGCAGGTCCCCGCGGTGGAGGGTTAGGGCTGGCCTTAACACCGCACACTCTGGGGAGTGGTCCTTCTCCCTCCAGACCTGTGGCTTCCTCGTGTAAAAGGAAGAAACTGGCTGTCTGACTACTCGGGGTCTTTTAGGTTCTAAATACGATTTTAATATCTTTTTCTTCTTTTTTAGTACTAGGGATTGAACCCAGAGGCATTCTACCTCTGAGCTACAACCACAATACTTTTTATTTTGAAACAGGGCCTCACTAAGTTCCTAAGGCTGACCTCGAACCTGCGATCCTCCTGTCTCAGCCTCCCAAGTACTGGGATTACAAGCGTGTGCCACCACGCCCGGCTTCTAAATAGCATTTTAAAGAAAATAAGGGATGAGAAATTATACATACCTCACGAGGAAATTTCTGAGTAAACAGTGGTGGAAATTTGAGATTTCTGACATCAGTTAAGGTCTAAAAAGAAAGAAAAGTGTTACTTATCTTTAAGTTTGAGATATGGACCTATTTAGACATAATGTTTTTGTGGGGCTGGGGCTGGAACCCGGGGCCTTAAGCATGCTAGGCAAGTGCTTGACCACTGAGTCGCACCCCAGTGCCCGTCTTTTCACTTTCTTGACAGTGTTCTTTGATGTACATAACTCCATAAAAAAATTATTTTGATACCAAGGATTGAACTCAGGGGCATTCTATCTCTGAGCTACATCCCAGCCCTTTTTAATTTTTTTTTTTTTTTTTGCGGTACTGGGGATTGAACCCAGGGGCATTCTACCTTCGGGCTACACCCTCCCCCCGGCCCTATTTTTTATTCTTTATTTTGAAACAGGGTCTCACTAAGTTGCAGAGGGCCTCACTAAGTAGCTGAGGCTGGCCGCGAACCCAGATCCTCCAGTCTCAGCCTCCCAAGTACTGAGAGTATAGGTGTGCACCAGCATACCTGGCTAACACCATAATTTTTTTGTGTGTGTGGTACTAGGGATTGAACCCAGGGCCATTCTCCCTCTGAGCTACATCCCCAGCCCTATTTCACTTTTATTTTGAAATGGTCTGGCTAGGTTGATGAGAGTCTCACTACTTGCTGAGGCTGTCCTCAAACCTGCGATCCTCTTGTCTCAGTCTCTCAAATACTGGGATTACAGGCGTGTGGCACCACGCCCGGCTTAACTCCATAAAATCTGACATGATGTTCCCTAGCTTTGCACTTAGCAGAAATGTACTGATTGAGCCAGGCATGGTGGTGCATGCCTATAATCGCAGGACTTGGGAGGCTAAGATAGGAGGATGGCAGGTTTGAGGTCAGCCTCAGCAATTTAGAAGACCCTGTTTCAAAATAAAAAATAAAAAGGGCTGGGGGTATAGCTCGGAGGTAGAATGCTGCTGGGTTCAATCCCCAGGACCAATAAAATAAAAATCGTACCGAGTACAGTTAAATTATGGTGAATTTAAAGCCCAAATAAGAAACAAACTATAATGAAACTTTTTTTTTGAAGACTAAGCTTTTTATTTTTTTAAGTTGCTGAGGCTGGCCTTGAACCTGTGATCCTTCTGTTTCAGCTTCCCAAGTATTGGGATTATAGGCATGCACCCCAACGCTCGGCTAAGACTGAGCAGATTAGTTTACATGAAAGCAAACAGTTTAAAAATCCCCCCTCTACTGCTCACATGACCTCCTTCTCTCAGGTTATCTAGTCTGCTGGCATTAAGAATAACTTAATCTTGGGATCACTGGTGAAGCACTTGCCCAGTATGGGAAAGCCCTGGCTTCCATCCCCAGCCCTGCACATCTCCCACCCCCACCCCCAACAACAAAACACACCTAATCTTTAAAAATTGTGTCTAGCTGGGTGTGGTGGTGCAAACCTGTTGTAGTCCCAGTACTTGGGAGGATGAGACAGGAAGTTGCAAGTTAAAGGACAGCCTCAACAAGTAGAGAGACTCTCAGCAACCTAGCAAGACCTTGTTTCAAAAACAAAACAAAACAAAACAAAAAAAAGGGCTGAGGGTGTAGCTCCAAGGGAGAATGCCCCTGGGTTCAATCCCTAGTATCACAAGACAACAAAAATAAAAAAACAAAACCCCCCAAAAAAACATCTTTCTATTGTAAACTTTAGATTATTTCTTCTTTGGCCTTTTTTGAGGAAGGGCTGCTTACCTGAACTCTTTCCATCTGTGTGCTGAATGGGTACAGCAATTCAAAGAGAATCAGGCCTAAGGAGAAGATGTCCACTTTATGAGAGTAGTTGTTGCCAAGAATCTGAAATCCCACACAGAGATGTTTTGATTAACAGAGATAATGCAATTAATACTACAGCATCCCGGAATCCCAAAGTCCACTTAGCCACTTCTTGATTTAAATAGGAATGAAGCAGAAAAATGTCAGCAAAGAGTTAATCCCCGGAGCCTGGGCTCAGGAGCCCAAGGAGCCCAGGAGTAATTTAGCTGCTCAGCATTACAGAGGGAAGGCCCAGGCCGCTCTGAGATATGCATCAGCAAGAGGCCGCAGAAACCTGGAGCCTGCTATGCTAAAAAAGCGGGGGAACCAGGAAAAGAGGCTCGGCTCCCCCGGGGTGAAGTGTTTCAAAGTGAACACTATCTCAAGCCAATCTCTCGTTTCTAATCATCTTAGTCCTCACCTATTTTTATGAGAAAATCTTCATTACTCCAAACCACTAATCAAGCGTGGTTAGCCCTCATTATGACCCTTAATTGCGGCCCGCTTTGCATTCCTGGTTGCGGTCTTCACGTGCAGGTTCCTACTCCTCACAAGCAGAGGGCAACGTCCTGGGGGAGCCAGCGTCTGTGGCACCCCCTCGTTCAGCAATAAATACTTGTAGAACTAACGCAGGAATCACAACCGAACACTGATCAGAAAGCCTCATTCAAATTCAAAGTGACCTCCCTGGGCCTGGAGGAGCCTTTTTTGCGGTACTGGGGATTGTACCCAGGGGCATTCTACCTCCAAGCTACACCCCCAGCCCTATATTTTATTCTTTATTTTGAAACAGGGTCTCACTAAGTTGCGGAGGCCTCACTAAGTAGCTGAGGGTGGCCGCGAACCCGGATCCTCCTGTCTCAGCCTCCCAAGTACTGGCATTACAAGCGTGCGCCACCACGCCGGGCCCTGGAGGAGCCTTTTATTGGTGGAGATTTCTTTGGCCCCTCGCTTGGTTTGGTGAGCAGCCTCAGAGAGCCAGGGTCCCGGAGTCCTGCATAATCAGGTCCCCTCTCTACCACACTTGGACCTGCCCTGCCTCCTTCTGTGCAGCCAGCCTGCCTCTGTGCTCACGGAGCAGCATGGAAAGTTCCAGTGACCCACAGCCGCGTCTCCCTGCTCCCTTCTAAGTGCTCATCTCTCATCCCTGGGCTTGGGACATACCCAAAGAAAATCTGCTCAACACTGAGGCTTGCACGACACGGTGAGGACACCCTCACTCGCTATTTGGACAATACAAATGGACACAGATCCAGGAAAAGTAACGGGGCAATAAGTGTTTACTCCCCCTTAATGATCCCACCTACTCTCATCCACCCTGGGGCAGATGGAAATGTCCCAGAGATCCGGGTACCGCGATAGTTGGCCACGTGACAGTCCTATCAGCAAAACTGACAACGAACCATAATGTCCAAAACAGATGGTGAGTAAGTAAACTGCTGAACCGAGCGAGCGCTATGCAGCCAAAAAGATTTGCTAGGAATGCTTAATAATTAGCCAGGCATGGAGGTGCACGCCTGGAATCCCAGGACTTGGGAGGCTGAGACAGGAGGATCACAGGCTCAAGGCCAGCCTCAGCAAGTAGTGAGACTCTCAGCAACCTAGCGAGGCCCTGTTTCAAAATAAAAATAAAATAGGGCTGGGGATGTAGCTCAGAGGTAGAACGCCCCTGAATTTAATCATCAGTACTACAAAAAAAAAAAAAAAGAAAAAGAATGCTTTATAATATTGACAATACTCACTTTTTTAATATTGTATCTATAATGTTATGGAACAGAATCACAATTTTGTCCTCCAAAATCAGGTATAACTATATAAGACGTGTGTGTGTATGAAAATAACTAACCACTGCTAGTGTCTTTTTTTCTTACCACATCTGGCTCTTCCTGGGTATTTCAACACGGGAGGTGCTCCATCAGGCACGCCTAGCTTATTGCTGTGCTAGCTGTATTTCTCAAATACTCACCTGCTCCGGGCTCATGTACAGTTTGGTCCCCACTTGTCCTGTGCGTGTGGCGTAAGCTGGCATCGGGGTCAGAACCATCTGCTCCTCCTCATCCTGGTCCATGGCGGTCACTAATCCAAAGTCTCCAACCTTGACCACGTCGTCCATTGTAAAGAATATGTTGGAAGGCTGCAAAGAATAAGATAAACAAAAGTAGAGCGAGTGGGTCCAGAGAAGGAGAGAAAGGAAAGGAAGTTTAAATGATTCCAAGAAAGAAATATAAGAAACAAGGTAAGTCTCAAATATATTTCTCTTTAAAATTGGCTAACGTGGCTGGGTGTGGTGATGCACGCTTTTAATCCCACTACTTGGGAGGCTGAGACCGGAGGATCTGGGTTCATGGCCAGCCTCAGATACTTAGTGAGACCCTCTGCAACTTAGTGAGACCCTGTTTCAAAAGAATAAAAAAAATAGGGCTGGGGGTGGAGCTCGGAGGTAGAATGCCCCTGGGCTCAATCCCAAGTACTGCAATAAATAAATAAATAAATAAAATTGGCTAACATGAAAATAAAAATAGCAGACATGTACTGTGGAGAAGGAAAAGAGAGCTGGATTTATTGAATTAATTAATTGATCTATTTAAACCCTTAGGGACCCGCATTCCCTGGGGTCCAGCACACCTAATCTTCAATCTTCTCCAGTACACTCTCTCTGGGCCGCCTTCTGTGCGTTTCTGACCGAAGTCTAATAATGATCACAGTAAGAGCGGCCAGGGCCTGCACTGCACTTGCGGTGCGCCAGCCGCTGTTTCGAGTACTGCCACCAGCTCGTGTAACACCATGCTACGAGGTGGGTAGGATTAGGCCCTGATTTCCAGATGTGGAAACTGAGGCCCGGAAGTTCAACACGTTGTCCCTGGTCAGCCGGCTGGCAGGTGGTGGCGCGGGAACTCAGGCCGGCAGTCTGGCTCTGGAGGAAGGGCCTCTGGCCTCGGCGCCATGCCCAGCGTCTAGTGCCGTTCTCGCTCTTATGGTAGCTGATCTCTATTTGATGATGGATAAGTAGACTCGTCTTTTGCTTTGTGTCTGAGAAGGTGAAATAGACTCTTAACTATGACTGCTCCACGCTGCCTCTCCTAAACCCCATGCGTTCTCAAGATCACAGCTACACCCAGACCTCTGCCCTGAGTCCTAACTCTCACAAGAAACCATTTGTGTGATGCATCGAACCAAATGTCCCACGGGCTCCTCAAAATCCAAGTGCCCCGTGTGGCACCCACATCTTTCCCTCAGTCAACTCACTCTGCAGGTGACATATGGATCCTTAAATTAGGATAAGGAAGCCATGTAGTTCCTGATATTGAATCTTTTTTTTTTTTTTGCAGTACCGGGGATGGAACCCAGGGGCATTCTACCTCCGGGATACACCCCCCAGCCCTATTTTTTATTCTTTATTTTGAAACAGGGTCTTACTAAGTTGCGGAGGGCCTCACTAAGTAGCTGAGGCTGGCCACGAACCCGGATCCTCCAGTCTCAGCCTCCCAAGTGCTGGGATTACAAGTGTGCGCCACCACGTCCAGCTTTGATATTGAATCTCATCATGCTCCAAATACTGCGGGAAAGTAGTGTTTTGCTCCCGATTTCCGACACGCCACTATAGGGTCTTGACTTTGAAGTAGTGAAGTGACTATATAACTGACAATCTACGACATGATCTGCCGCTCTCCCACAAGCAACCCTGCAACAGAGCCAATACTAAGATGCGGCCTCGCTCTTTCCTGCTGGCTCCCGTCTTCGATGGCAGGCACTCACTCAATGGCCTTTGGCTCTCCACATCCATCCCTGGGCCACCAGAGGTCTCCTGACTTGGCTTTGGGAGCTCCTTTGCATGGCTGCCCAAACTGACCCACAGGATCCCATGCCCTGCAGGGAGACCGGCTTTGGGAGGGGTCTGTGTCCTTGGTCTGCAGTAGAACGAGTGGGAGGAAGAGCTACTTCTCTCCCACGCCCTGTCCCGTCCTCTGCAGAAGACTGAAAGAAAAGCAGCCCGGGAATCCCAGGGGCCATCCTGCCACTGCGGGGAGAGCCTGCCCGAAAACAGAAACAGAAAACAGGGAGGACAGGTGAGGTTCTGGCGAAATCATCTGCTCCTCACTAAAGCGTTGCCTGAGTCTCACGGGCCAACTGAGATCTTTCTGGTGAGTCACTAAAAATGCTTTTGGTTGCAAACACTAGAAAATTCAAAGTAAAATGATACGTGCATCCACAACACGTCAGGCATCATGCGGAGGCTGGAGTGGATGACAACAGACGCGGTGCGGGCCACCACGGAAGGCGGACGATGAACAGCCCAGGCGCGATGAGAACAGGGATGGAGAAACGCCAGGTTCTAGAGAACACTGTGCGTCTGAAGACCCGAGGCACGCCCAGAGGGACAGGATGAGAGGGGAGAAGTGAGGCAGGACAGGCAGCAGCAGAGAGGGCTGGTGACGAAAATACTAGCTGAGAAGACTGCCGCCCGGAAGGCTTAACACTGGGCTCAAAGATGAGGTCAGAACCTAGCAAAATGTATAGTTTTTTCAACGGGGTTGGGGGGGAGGTCTTGTTGGTATTTTTTTCAGCACACTAGAAACCTTTAAAGTGAAGTCTCTGTGTGTGTGTGTGTGTGTGTGTGTGTTGCTAGGGATTGAACCCAAAGGCATTTACCTCTGAGCTATACCCCTAGACCTATTTTATTTTACTTTTTGCGGTACTGGGGATTGAACCCAGAGGCATTGTATCTCCAAGATACACCCCCAGCCCTATTTTTTATTCTTTATATTGAAACAGAGTCTCATTATGTTTCAGAGGGCCTCATTAAGTAGCTGAGGCTGGCCTTGAACCTGTGATCTTCCTGTCTCAGCCTCCCAAGTACTGGGATTACAAGCACACGCCACTATGCCTGGCTTATTTTTTTGTTTGTTTGGAAACAGGGTCTTGCTAAATTGCTGAGGCTGGCTCTGAACCTGTAATCCTCCTGTCTCAGCCTCCCAAGTACTGGGATTACAGGAGCGCACCACCACGCCAGGCTTATTTTTTTTTTTTGTTTGGAAACAGGGTCTCACTAAGTTGCTGAGGATGGAACCCAGAGGCATTCTACATCCAAGTTATACCCCCAATCTGATTTTACTTGTTATTTGGAAACAGGGTCTCACTAAGTTGCAGAGGGCCTCGCTAAGTTGCCGAGGCTGGCCGCAAACCAGGACCCTCCTGTCTCAGCCTCCCAAGTACGGGATTACAAGCGTGCGCCACCACGCCCGGCCCACGTTCAGCTAATTGTACACCAAATTTTGGGAGTGGAAAGTAAAGCAGAGAGACTTTATAGATTTGCAGTTTGGCCAGAGAGGCATGTATAAAATTGGGGCCCAGAGAGATGATGTTGTGGAAGAAAGATGGATGGATGGAAGGAAGGAGGAAGCAGTGGCCATGATGGAGGTGGGTCCAGTGGTTGTGATTAAAGAGGGCATGGCTACCTTTCCTGTTGGCGGTTGATCTTGGCACTCACATAATGCTGGCTTTGCTGGGAAAAAATGGGTCATGGAGGCTTCTCCTCAGATTTCAAAGAAAGGCCTGGGAAGCCAGGCAACATGTGGCAGGGTCAGAATTTCTGCAAGCAGGCCCAAATGGGGCAATCTCTGAAGCTGCGAGGGTGAGGTCAAGGTTAAAGGAAAAACCCCTGAGATTGAGAAGCGCCAGAAATGTGGAACAATCGCAAGAAAGGCTGCAAGCTGAGAGTCATGGAGACAGGCTAGAAGAGCCAATATGCCGCCTATTGCAATCAACCAGGCCACAGGGGCGGGGCTGCCACGGCTCTGTGGAGATCGCATCTCACCACCATGTGCTCCAGATGCCAGAAGCCGAGCTGCAGGATCAAATGCTTGCCCTGCTGGATTTTGATACTGTTTTGGTCCCATTTCTTCTTCCTATGGTCCTATTCTCCCTTCTGGAATGCAAATGTTTACTCTGTGCCATTGTACTCGTATGAAACTTGTTCTTTGTTTCTACAAGGGCTCAAAGTCAATAGTTCACTTTGAGCCGGGCGTGGTGGCTCACACTTGTAATCCCAGTACTTGGGAGGTTGAGACATGAGGATCCGGGTTCATGGCCATCCTCAGCTACTTAGTGAGGCCCTTCGCAACTTCGTGAGACCTGGTCTCAAAATAAAGGATAAAAAATAGGGCCGGGGGTGTAGCTCGGAGGTAGAATGCCCCTGGGTTCAATCCCCGGTACCACAAAAAAAAAAAAAAATAGTTCACCTTGAGTCTCAGAGGAGATTTTGGACTTTCTTTTTTCAGTACTGGGGATTGAACCCTGGGGTTTCTACCTCCGAGCTATACCCCCAGATCTATTTTTCATTCTTTATTTGGAAACAGGGTCTTGCTAAGTTGCTGAGGGCCTCACTAAGTTGCCAAGGCTGGCTTCAAACCTGCGATCCTCCTGTCTCAGCCTCCCAAGTACTGGGATTACAAGCGTGCACTACCATGCCCGGCTCGACTTTGGACTTTTAAGTGATGCTAAAACTGTTAGGATTACGGAACGCTTGGAGATGGATCAAATGCATTTTGCATTGTGAGGTGAGGTCTAGGGGGCCAGGGGTGGAGTGTAATGGTTTAGATTTAGAATGTCTCCCTGGCTCTCATGGAAACAAGGTAGCAATGTTGGAAGCGGGGCTTGGTTGCTCAGGAGGGGCACCTAGGGGTGTGGCCCTGGGGATTATATGGTTCACCTCCTCCCGCTCACTGTCTGCTTCCGGCCTCCGTGATGCGAGAGCAGAGTTTTGTACTCTCCCTCTCTCTGCTTCCCACCGCCATGGCCTGAGCTCCACAGACCTGGCCTGACATGGACTGAACCTCTGAAATCTCCAAAACTGTGAGCAAACAGATCTTCCTTCCTCTAGATTGCATGGTCAGTTGTTTTAGATTACAACAGTGAGGATGTTGACCGAGTCAGGGCCACCACTAAAACCTCTCGCAGTAAAAGGGACATAAGCACATTCTAGAAGAGAATGCATGATTTGCCTGAAGCTTTCGAACGTGAGACATTCTTGCAGCAGGCCCCTTCATGCTACCTTCTCAGACCTCTGCTCCCGGAGCCTCCACCATCCTTGGCTCTTACGGGTTCTTAGTGTGAAACACTGACACGTACTGCAAGTACTGCGCCGAGCCTCTAAACAGCAGATCGAAACCCTTGCGTGATGTTCCATGAATACAGACCTTGAGGTCCCTGTGCATGAGGCCTTTACTGTGCAGAAACTCCACCGCCTCTGCGATCTGCAGGAAGATGTGCAGACACACACTCTTCTCTCTTTCCTCGATGACACACCGCCGGTTCATCCAATCTTTGAGGTTTTCCTTTCTGCAGAGCTGCATCTGAATGTAAAGATACACCTTCGGTGAGCTGGGCTGGAGTTTCTCCGTGGAGTTCTTAGTGAGATCTAAACTCAAAGTGGTTGGTCTCAGAGGAGAAAGAGACAAGGTGGCTTCTGAAGACGACTTGCTGCTGGCGCACTTGAAAGCAGTTTGTTTATTAGCAAAATGGTTGCCAATGTGCAGTCGGTTAGTTTTGGGCTCTTCCTTACTGGATGCGTTATCACAGCCAGAATCTTCAAACACTATGGAAGAGGAGGTTCTCTCCCTCGACCTTACAGAAGGACAAGCTTCAGAAGGACAAAGTTCAAAATAGTGCCCTTCCTCATTGCCATCCACAGTGCCGTCTTCCACGTCACAGTCGGTCAGGCGACTGTCCTGGAGGTTGTGCGCTGCAGCCACTGACCCCCCAACGTCTCCATGGTCCGTTCCTGAGAACTCCAGTGGGGAGAACTGGCTCTCAGATGAACTTGTCTGGTCACAGGAAATCCCCACTGAAAAAGAACTGCTTCTCCGTGGTGAAGCAGCTATGATTTCAATATGTTCTTTCGTAGAGAAAGGATCCACCCTGCGAATCTTAACAGACGGTGCGTCCATTGGGCTCGGAGAGCTGAAAGGCCAGTCTGTGCTGAAGGTGGAGAGACACCAAGGGGTGGGAGTGAATATACGTTCAGTCAGCTGAGCCGCACCCTTGTTTAAAAAGCTTCAACTCTAATAACACTAGTTACCAACTGACAAACAAAACAACACAGACTAAATAAAACAAAGAACACTGCATCCCATCCATTAAATTTAATTTGAAAGCTTCAATTTCTTTTTTTTGTGTGATACTGGGGATTGACCCAGGGACATTCTACCTCCGAGATACACCCCAGTCCTTTTTATTTTTTTTTGTTTTGAAACAGGGTCTCGCAAGATTGCTGAGAGTCTCCCTAAGTTGCTGAGGCTGTCCTTGAACCTGCAATCCTCCTGTCTCAGCCTCCTAAATACTGGGATTACAGCTGTGTGCGCCACCATGCCCAGCTTCATTTTCTACTTAAAACAGTTGTCTGGGATGGTCATGCAAATGCAGCCAAGGCCTTTTGTGCAGAACACAAAGGAAGCCGGGCCATGGTGGCACATACCTGTAATTCTAGTACTTGGGAGGCTGAGGCAGGAGGATTGCAGGTTTGAGGCCAGCCTCAGCAACTTAGCAAGACCCTCAGCAACTTAGTGAGACCCAGTTTCAAAATAAAAAATAAATAAATAAAAAGGGTTGGGAGTATAGCTCGAAGGTAGAATGCCTCTGGGTTCAATCCCTAGTACAAAAAATAAAATAAAAAAATCTTAGCCACTGTTTCAAGTTATCTCAGGGAGATTGAACCCTGTGCAGAAGTTTTGTTCCAGTTGTTGGGGAGTCTATCTGCACAAACCTCTGCTTTGTTCTTCTTTAGCCATATTTGAAGGGCCTTCCCCACCATATTAGCACACCATAGCTAATATGGGAATATCTTCAGGCCACCTAAATTTATATTTTCTTTTTTTTGTGGTACTGGGGAATTGAACCCAGGGGCATTCTACCTCTGAGCTACACCCCCAGCCCTATTTTATTTTTATTTTGAAACAGGGTCTTGCTAGTTGATGAGAGTCTCACTACTTGCTGAGGCTGTCCTCAAACCTGCGATCCTTCTGTCTCAGCCTCCCACATACTGAGATTACAGGTGTGCGCCACCACGCCCGGCTAAGTTTATGTATTTTTAACTGCAAATAGTTTAACACTATGTAAAAGGGAGTTGTAAAATTTTAACTGTTAAGAGAAAAACTAAATAAAAGCCTTTTAAAAAAAGAATGTTGACAAATAGAATCAGATAATACCTCATACTGAGAAAGGACTCTGTGAATCCCTCAATCACAATTCATAGAGCGCTACTGATTAGTAATTTAAAAAAGAGTATGTTCTCAAAAACTACACCAAGTTCGGTGTGGTGGTGCATGCCTGTAATCCCAGTACTTGGGAGACTAAGATAGGAGGATCGTAGGTTTAGGCCAGCCTCAGCAACCTAGCGAGACTCTGTTTCAAAATAAAAAAGGAATGGGGGTATAGCTTAGAGATAGAATGCCCCTGGGTTCAATCCCCAATACCAAAAAACCCTACAAAAAAACCCCCCAAAAATACATACACAAAATCTCACTTAATGAGTAGTTAGAAAATTTCCCAAAACATGGTACAGATTTTTTTTTTTTTTTGCGGTACCGGGGATTGAACCCAGGGGCGTTCTACCTCCGAGCTACACGCCCGGTCCTATTTTTTATCCTTTATTTTGAAACCGGGTCTCACGAAGTTGCGGAGGCCTCACTATGTAGCTGAGGCTAGCCATGAACCCGGATCCTCCGGTCTCAGCCTCCCAAGTACTGGGATTACAAGCGTGCACCACCACGCCCGGCTTTCAAAACATGGTACAGAACAGATTCTGCTGTTCTTTTTCTAAAAAACACATAAATAAATAAAATCCCTAAGGTTATAGAAAATGATAGTAGTGTTCACAGAAGCAAAAAACTAGCCTAAAAGAAAATGTTGGTTTTTAAGTCAATGTCTAAGTTACCTTTCGTCTTTCAGCCAAATTTCATCCATCTTTTCCTGCCACTTCTCGGGTGGGGCTTCCAGCCAGGCATTGAAGTACCTAACGATTCCCGGGTGTTCCAGCTTGGCCAGGGCTTTAACTTCTCGCATTACCTTCTCTCGAGCTAATTCCCTGAAATACAGGAAATAAGAAGATGCTGCAGGTTATCATATCCATGTCCAATAGTGAAAACAGAAAGAATAACAAAATAGAAAACTTCCTTGAATTTACAATTAGGAACAGATGATAGGGTATACTTTTAAAAAGCTACACAGGAAGCCCTATGTAGCAATAAAAAAAAAAATAGGGCTGGGGTGTAGCTAGGAGGTAGAATGTCCCTGGGTTCAATCCCCAGTACCGCAAAAAAAAAACCAAAAACCTACATGTATTTTTTTTTCTTCTGGAAACAAGTGCTACAAACATAATGATTGCCTCATTTAAATTAGGCTTTTTTAAGCCGGGCGTGATGGCGCACGCTTGTAATCCCAGTACTTGGGGGGCTGAGACCAGAGGATCTGGGTTTGTGGCCAGCCTCAGCTACTTAGTGAGACCCTCTGCAACTTAGTGAGACCCTGATTCAAAATAAAGAACAAAATATAGGGCTGGGGGTGTAGCTCGGAAGTAGAATGCCCCTGGGTTCAATCCCCAGTACCGCAAAAAAAAAAAAATAGGCTTTTTTGACTGACTAAAAATGAATCTCTGTGGACTTTCAAGTATGTGCTGGTCAACAGGAGAGGATAGGGATGAGTGAGGTGTTAAGAAAAGAGAGCTTAGCACCCCAGCTCAGGAGGAGGGAGCAGACACCCGAGAGGGCACATGTATATTACAAGCAAACGCTTGCATGAGCACACTGCTCACAGAATCCCCAGCTACTGAACACGCAGCAACGAGTTCATTGGGAGAGCACCGGGGAGCCGCTCAGCCCTGCCAGGAGGTTTCCAAATGTCTCTTAAGTCAATTCCAGCTAGACCCCTAGGGCCTCCTCAGAAAAACTAGCCTTGTTTGGTAAATATGTATGTAGAGAGACATATATATATATATGCATATATATATATATATATAGAGAGAGAGAGAGAGAGAAGCAACAACTAGAACAATGTGCATAATCATATAAACATGCTTGTGCACAGAGAAATTTATTCACATGCACACGTAGCTTTCTCTGTCCCCCTGGGGCACCTTACCACGTGGTACAGTGAAAGCCATGGATAAAGTATCTGATACAAACGTCTACATATCCAAAAACAGATATATACCTTTTTTTTTGTGGTACTGGGGATTAAACCCAGGAATATTCTACCTATGAGCTACACCCCAGCCCTTTTTTTAAATTTTTATTTTGAAACAGATCTCACTAAATTGCTAAAGCTGGCCTTGAACCTGTGACCCTCCTGTCTCAGCCTCCCAAGTACTGGAATTGTAGGCTTGCGCCACTACCTCCAGCTTATTTTTTGGACAGCTGGTTACCCAGTAGCACTAATAGCCTAGGATTTGGAAGGTCAAAAACTATGTTCTTTATAGTGACTGTGAAGGAGTAAGAAGAACCATTTGCCCACGAGATCAGATGATCGGTGCGGATGTCAAGCTCACCAACGCGCCGCCGTACCTGTTGGGGAGGCGGATCCTCTTGATGGCATAATTGCAGTCATCTACTTTGTTTCTAGCTTCAAAGACAACGCCAAAGCCACCACGACCCAAGCACTGGATTGGCTCGAAATCTGTGAGATAACTTAAAAACAACAACAAAAAATTTAAACAAGTTTTTTAAAAGTTTGCAATAGGGGGACTGAACCCAGGGGCATTCTACCTCTGAGCTACACCCCCAGCCCTATTTTATTTTGATTTTTGAAACAAGGTCTCACTAGGTTGATGAATCTCACTACTTGCTGAGGCTGTCCTTGAACCTGCGATCCTCCTGTCTCTGCCTCCCAAGTACTGGGATTACAGGAGTGAGCCGCCATGCCGGCTAGTTTGCAACAGTTTTAAATTTTGCAGTAATGTAAAAATAGTCACTGTTATATTATGATACATAAAAATGTATATATTCAGTAAACTCAGAGAATTTATTTTAATAGCATATAGACTGAATTATTATTATTATTATTATTATTGTCATACTGGGGATTGAATCCAGGGTCATTCTACCTCCAAGCTATATCCCCAGACCTATTTTTTATTCTTTATTTTGGAACAGGGTCTCACTAAGTTGCGGAGGGCCTCACTAAGTAGCTGAGGCTGGCCATGAACCTGCGATCCTCTGGTCTCAGCCTCCCAAATACTGGGATTACAAGCGTGCGCCACCACGCCCAGCTATATAGATTGAATTCCATTAAGTGCATTCTTACTTCTTCTGTTTATATAAATGAAGCAAACATTCTTATAGATTTCTTAGGGGGCGGGGTAAACTTTTTAAAATTGGGAATCATTTGTTAGTCACTTGTTCTTACAGAAATTGTATCACTGATTTGTCTTAACACTTTCTATCATCTACCAAAATATATTCTTCTCCAATCTTTCAATTCCCGTGGCATTTTATATTCAAAATGTTTTTTCTTTTTTGTAGTACTGGGGATTGAACCCAGGGACAGTCTACCTCCGAGCTACACCCCCAGCCCTATTTTTTGTTCTTTATTTTGAAACAGGGTCTCACTAAGTTGCAGAGGGCCTCACTAAGTAGCTGAGGCTGGCTGCAAACCCGGATCCTCTGGTCTCAGCCTCCCAAGTACTGGGATTACAAGCTTACACCACCATGCCTGGCTCAAAATGTTTTAACCTCATTGCATAGTATATAAATTTTATGGAAAATTTTAATAAATCCTATTCAGTTTAAGTACTTTTTTAGCCAGAAATCTCTCTAGGCAGCCAAGCTGATGCTAGTGGGGTGGCCTCTCCAGTTGGGGTCACTGGGCCCCTGCAGCCAGAGCTCCGTGCAGCGGCCCCCCTCCAGCCTGACCTCACTGCGCGCTGCGGGTTCGGGTCAGCGCGCACCCTGCTCTCACAGCTTAGGGCCTTTGCTCCGCTGTCTGCT
Organism: Glis glis; assembly: GCA_004027185.1. Lineage (NCBI taxonomy): Eukaryota > Metazoa > Chordata > Mammalia > Rodentia > Gliridae > Glis > Glis glis. The sequence goes on from PVJS01021325.1 coordinate 20,957, forward strand.
CTACCAGGACGGCCTTCTGTGCCCTCGATGAGACCCCACCCTTCCCTCCTTCCTCCTGCTCGTCCCATCACCTCTGTACAGCTTCCCTAGGCTGGCCTTGCTGCTCTGCGGGCTGTGGACACAGCACTCTGAACGAGACCGATGTACTCTCAGTGTTTTGCAGGTATCTGTACGCAGCTCAAGTGTCTCACCACTGCTGTACTGTGAGGGTCCCGAATGCAGGAAAGCATTCTCCTTTCTCTTCACACTTCCAGAACCCGGGCACCACCTGGCAAACCAGCGGCCTCATAAAGTCTGTTGAATCGCTGCGTGGATTCGTAAATGACTCTGCTGCACGCGTGCTGTGGGATCACTCCAGTCCTTGGGGCCCTGTTCTCTCCTCTCTCACCGTCTGCTGGTGTTGACGGCCACTGTGTATCCCCTTATAAGGGCAAGTTTATTACTTTATGACTTGTACAGCCACACTAATTTCATAGTTGCCTCAGCTGGCTGCAGCATGGAGATGAGGAGAAGTACAGATGCCAACCCTCCATGGGCCAATTACCTTCACAGAGAATGAAGAGTAACGACCTGTATTCCTAAAAATAGCTCGTCAAGTACCTCAACACAAATCCATCCCCCACAAAATCCCTGTCCTGCTCCTGGAGGGCCAGTTGTGAATTACCTTCTGATATTACAGCTTCTAAACAGAGTAACAGCGTATTCATGACTGTAGACCTTAGAAGCATCATCCTGTCTAAAGTAACACTGATTAATGACAAAGCTGGCATGTGAATTCGTGACTAAACCCAGAGTTCATGCTCTAGAACGTAACAGGCACAAATAAACATTAGTATTATTATTATAGAAATCCTTTATCAGCCGGGCGTGAAAGCGCACGCTTGTCATCTCAGTACTTGGGAGGCTGAGATAGGAGGATCGCAGGTTCGCAGCCAGCCTCAACTACTTAGTGAGACCCTGTTTCAAATTAAAGAATAAAAAATAGGGCTGGGGGTGTAGCTCAGAGGTAGAAGCCCTTGGGTTCAATCCCCAGTACCGCAAAAAAAAAAAAAACAAAAAAAAAACAATTATACTCTCCATATGGAATAAAGTTAAAGAAAAGTTGCCTAATTCAATTTTATAGCACAGTATTCTAATTCTCTTGACATCTGCCTTGCAAATTCATGAGGCCACACTCTCCACCTCCCCCCATCTCTGTCTCACTCTTATAATTTAAGACTCAATTCGAATATGACCTCATTTATGGTATCCTCTTAAATCATCACAACCAAATTTAGTACTTAGTTCATAGCTTTTTTTTTTTAATGTAGTTATGTTTTTCTTTGTATTATCTTTCCTTGTGGACTTGAAGCTTCTCTGGGACAGGCTCACTTTTCTCCTTTCCTTTCCTTTTCTCTCTCTCTCTCTCTCTCGCTCGCTTGCTCTCACTCTCTCTCTCTCTTTCTTCCTTCCCTTCCCTTCCTTACCTCTTTCCTTGTGGTGCTAGGCCTTATGCATGCTAGGCAAGTGCTCTACAGCTCAGTCTTTTTAATCCTCCCAAAGCCTATAATACTGTGCTGCACATAGTGGTTCGGAGTGAATGCTGAACGGACCCTCACTGGTTCCATGGTGGAGTGCCTGCAGGGAGTCCTGGGATCCCTGCTCTGTCCTTCTCTCTCTGTCTGCTGGTGTTGACAGCCGCTCATGTACTAGCCGGCATCTTTGTTAGTAAGTCTGCAGGTAGCTCTTATCTTTTGTTTATCACCTAGTAAGTTTTGCTTTGTTCATGAAATTTAGTGGTCTTACCTATTTCCCACCATCCTGAAGGAGCTGGATTGATAGAATTGAGAGCCCTAATACATCTATCAATTATTTTTAATCTTTTCTATCAAAAAACCATTGCTAGCCAGGCATGGTGGCGCATGCTTATAATCCCGGTACTTGGGAGACTGAGACAGGAGGATCCCAGGTTCAACAACAGCCTCAGCTACTTAGGCCCTCCACAACTTAGTGAGACCCTGTTTCAAAATAAAGAATGAAAAATAGGGCTGGGGGTGTAGCTCAGAGGTAGAATGCTCCTGGATTCAATCCCAAATAAAAAACCATTGCTCTAGCCAGGCATGGTGGTGCACACCCGTAATCCTAGTACTTGGGAGGCTGAGACAAGGAGGATTGCAGGTTCAAGGCCAGGCTAAGGAACTTAGCAAGACCCTGTTTCCAAATAAAAAAATTTTAAAAAGGCCGGTGGGGGGGGCGTATAGCTTAGAGGTAGGATACCTGTGGGTTCAATTCCTCGTACACAAAAAAAAAGCCCAAAAAAACCAACCCATAACTGTAGATATTAAGCAGTAAAGCCCCGTGTCTTTTCCTTGTCCCTTTACCACTGAAGTGATAAGAAGGATGTTACCCAAAGTGAATAGTTACGATGCAGGAAATATGAAGCAAGGCTCCTCCTTCTGCACCTCTCACATCAAAGAGAGATGTAACAGTTTCTCTACTTTTACTTTTGAATCACTTGACCTGCCTGCTCTTAGCTAACCTACCTGTTTTCTGCTTTTAAAAGTTAGCTGTTCTATTAGTGTTTCCCCCATCTATTTACTTCCTATTCCAGACAGAATAAAAGATGCAATAAACAGCTGAGTATAAAGGAACATACGGAGACTTACATCATACTCTGATAAATGTAATAATTATCACGTGGTACCATTAAGGCCCATCCCACTAACTACACAGTAGACCCTCAAACACAAGTTAACCAAGTAAGAACTTAATCTGATGGCCGAAATTCTAAACTTCTGTAACCTTCTATTTTTATCCTCTTAGGGTACATGAATTTAAGCTACTTGAGGATTAAGTCTGTTTTATTTATCTACATATTCAAAAAATTAAAAAAAAACCCAAAACCTTATGTTGAATGAGCTCTTGGTTTAGCAGGCACTCCTTTGATCAGGTGGCTGCTGTCAGGAGCTGTCACACGCATCAATGTCACGGGACTCTTACCGGGATATATATCCAGAGCTGTTCGTGTCACTCCGGCTGCTGTCGCTGGATTCGCCGCTCGCAGAATCGTACTTACTTTCAGTTTGACACTGAGTTTCGGATTCTTTCCTTTGCTGATAACGTAGAAAATAAAATCACAATCAGTACAAAGCTGAACCAAAGTCAGCGAATAATCTTAGGTTATAAAATAGCAATGAAAAATACTGTTGAGAAAAATAAAAGCACTATGAACGCACAACAGACAGCATTCCCCCTCATTATATTTTAAGAAAAAAAGTTATGTTCCAATTGCCATTCTTCCAGTCTCTGAGGAGATTGTGTGTGTGTGTGTGTGTGTGTGTGTGTGTGTGTGTGTGTGTTAATAGGGATTGAACTCAGGGGCATTCTACCTCTGAGCTACACCCCCAGCCCCATTTTATTTTTATTACTGAAACAGGTTGATGAGAGTCTCACTACTTGCTGAGGCTGTCCTTAAACATGTGATCCTCTTATCTCAGCCTCTCAAGTACTGGGATTACAGGCATGTGCCACCACGCCCCACCTCTGAGGGTATGTTGCTTCTTTATAATGTGGGTAGGTTATGTGTGTAGGCTAATATAAAATATAAAAAGAAAGACAGTGTACACATGCAAGAATGAATGCAGACTTCCAGGCAAGGTGAGAGTTATTTCTTGCCCCACTGATTTTTGGAGTTGCTTTAAAAATGCTTCCAACAATAGGAAACTGCATTTGGCCATGTCTCTTCACCAACATCTCCTAAAAGATTGTCCAGAGGATATTAATAAAGACAGCGCCATGAAAAAAGAAGAGGTATGATGGTGTTTGTACCAGGGTATCAGAAATCAGGATATGGAGAAAACAACAAATTTGAAGATATTCGGGGGCCGGGCATGGTGGCGCATGCTTGTAATCCCAGTACTTTGGAAGTCGGAGACCAGAGGATCCAGGTTCGCTGTCAGCCTCAGCTCTCGCTCTCTTTCCCTGTCCCTCTCTCTCTCTCTCTCTCTCTCTACCTAGTGAGGCCCTCTGCAACTTTGTGAGACCCGGTTTCAAAACAAAGCATAAAAAATAGGACCGGGGGCGTAGCGCGGAGGCAGAACGCCCCTGTGTCCAATCCCCGGTACCACAAAAAAAATAAATAAATAAAATGAAGATATTCGGGGAAGAATTTGACAGAACTGATGACTGATGGGGGAGAGAAGAATGAGGCTGGCTCTGGTGACTGGATGGCAGCACATTCCATTGAGAGAGAAATGCCAGCAGGACATGCTGGGGATGGGAACGGGGACGGAAATGAGCAGCCTGAGAAATGGCTCACTTGAGCCGGGCGTGGTGGCGCATGCTTGTAATCCCAGTACTTTGGGAGGTGGAGACCGGAGGATCCGGGTTCGCAGCCAGCTTCAGCTAGCGCATGTGCGCACATGTGTGCAAGCGTTCTCTCTCTCTCCCTCCCTCCCTGTCTTTCTCTCTCTCTCTCCCTGTCTTTCTCTCTCTCTCTCCTTAGTGAGGCCCTCCGCAACTTCGTGAGACCCGGTTTCAAAATAAAGTATAAAAAATAGGGCCGGGGGCGTAGCGCGGAGGTAGAACGCCCCTGGGTTCAATCCCCGCTACCGCAAAAAAAAAAAAAAAAAAGAAATGGCTCAGTTGAGGTACGTGTGTAGCTCCTACTCAAACCTGTTTGTGAGAGGAGTGGAGGGCTGGGGTGGGGCTCAGGGGCAGAGCGCTGAGCATGTGTGAGGCCTGGTTCCATCCCCAGCGCCACGAACAAACAAAAGATGTCGGGAGCTGAGGAAGTAGGGGCGACAGGCCAAGGAGAGACTGTGGCATGAAGAGCGAAGAGCGAGCCCTGAGGTATACCGATGCGACCCGGAGAGGCTGAGGAAGATGAGGTCCTGAGGAGGGGCCACACAGCCCCCACGGGGACCAGAAGAGCACGGTGGCAAGGAAGCCAGGCAAGAAATGTCAAAGAAAGGTGTTCAGTACCGTCAACTATGGTTCGGTTGGATAAGGACTGGAAAACGTCCATGACTTTTAGCAAAAAGATCAGTTACCCCCCGGGTAGGAGCAGATTCAGTGGCGTGGCCGGGCGGAGGTGAGTGCAAGGGTGGTGAGGTGGTGAAAATAACAGCCTTGTCCTGCCCGCATGACAACACTGCAGTCCCAAGAGACCGCACAGTGGCCCCATGTTTTATAATTGAGCCCCAAACTTCTTACAGCCTAGTGTTTTGACGGTGCCTTTCCTACGTTCGGGAACACAAATACCGACCCTTGTGTTGCGACTGCTGTAGTACTCACCATAGTACCGTGCTGTACGGGTTGGTCGCCCAGGAGCCACATCCGACCCCATATGGCTTAGTGTATAGTGGGCGATACTGTGTAAATTTGTGGGGTTACACTATACCGACATCTGCACACTGATGAGACTGCCTGACGACACGTTTCTCAGTGTGCATCCTCATCGTTAAGTGATGTGTGACTGTCTGAGTAACGGTGATTTCAGAGTCAACCCCCACCCCGCCCTGCTACGCCCCAGTGTTCTATACTTCCACCACCTGGAAATACATTTAGATTCTAAGAAATATCTTACTCTATGAGGCTGAGGATGAAAAAGTCTGCGCACGATGAAAGTGGTTGCTATGATACAAAACAAAATTGTTCCGATGATTTCTTTCCACCAGTGAAGGAGGAGAACAGGATCCTTCTTGCGGAGGTTCTTGCTGTAACCTGGGTCGTCGAGGAATCTGACGGTGATCTGCGTGCTCCGTCTGCTCCTTTCCCTCTTGTAGTACGGTAGGTAATAACCGTTGTCTTCAAAAACAAACATTAAGAGTATTTGTTTCTTATTTGAAGATAAACCAAAATAGGCACATCTTTAATTGCTAAAAATTATGTTTTCTGACGACTTATAATACTAATTCCTTTTAAAGTTTCATCTCTCTTCTGTAATACTTTTTTTTTTGGTACTGGGGATTGAACCCAGAGGCATTCTACCTCCAAGCTATACCCTCCAATCTGTGCCCGATTTTTTTATTTTCTTATTTGGAAACAGGGTCTCACTGGGTTGCTGAGAGCCTCGCTAAGTTGCCAAGGCCGGCTTTGAACTGGTGAGCCTCCTGTCTCAAGTCTCCCAAGTACTGGGATTACAAGCGTGCGCCACCACACCCAGCTCATAATTCTTTTTTAACTTGTCTTTTCATCAGTTTCAGATAAAGCCTGCCACTTCTAGCTCAGAGCCTTCTATTTTTCTTTTAATCAATTTAGGTTATATAATAATTTTCTAGTTCTAGCACCCAGGGCAAAGAGCCCATTTTTTTTTGTCTAATGTAGATCTGACGACTTTTAAAATGCCTAAGTGTTCAAAAGACTTTCATTATGAGTATATCCCAATTTTTAAAAGCTGCCGCTTACCATACAGCAATGTTATTTCATGCTAAATGTTGCCTTTTCTTGACTTTTGCACTAATTTCTCTCATTTGAAGATGAAATTAAAATAACTTCATTTTACAGCATTTTCATGCAGCTCTGTGGATAAGACCTGTTTTCTTCATCATACAGGTGATTGTAGTCAATCTCTTAATGGCTGATGATTAAATGAGAGCTGGTAACTGGAAGTAATGTTTACTGACACTGTGCGCCAGGCACACCGCTAACTGAGACATCACACACATCATCTCATTCAGCCCTCGCAAGAACACAGCGAATAGATCACCAGCCTCGCTTTCCAGATAAAGGAAGGAGACACAGGGCGCTATGGGCGCTGCACCTAGGATGTGGAGGAACTGGGATTTGAGCCCTAGCGGTCTGACTTTGGGGCGCGTATGCTCCCACCACTCACAGGATCGCCTCCCACACCCCCAACTTCCCTCCACTTGAATTCTATTAGTGAATTCAAGTAATGGAATGAGACATAAAATGCAGCATTTCAACCCAGGAGCATGAGGCTTACCATATGGGTACTGCAGGACCGAAAGCGCGCCGTTGCTGTATTCCTCGTGAGAGAACTTATCGTTGCTGAGACATTTGTCAAATTCATCAGACCCTACCAAGACGGGAGTTCTAGAAGGAGAATCTAAAAGAGAATGAAAAAATGGTAACTGTTAGGACATTAGTAAAAACATATATGTTCACTGGTTGAATAAACTGATATTCAACCACAGTTTAGTTCAAGGATGTAAGTCAAACAATTGGCCCAAGGTTCCTGCCCTTAAAAAGTACAGTCTTAGCCGGGCGTGGTGGTGTACGCCTGTAATCCCCAGTACTTGGGAGGCTGAGACAGGAGGATCGCAGGTTCACAGCCAGCCTCAGCAACTTACAAAGGCTCTCAGCAACTTAGTGAGATCCTCTTTCAAAATAAAAAATACAATAGAGCTAGGGGTTTAGCTCAGAGGTAGAACACCCCTGTGTTCAATCTCCAGTATCATCAAAAATAAAAAAAAGAAAAAGAAATGCTCCAAATGATAATTAAAATTCATTATTAACATTAAGAAGTACTTTCCAAGTTAATTGGTAAAATATAAAGTATATAATTGTTCTTATTGCTGCAATATTTAAAACTAGGGCACGGATAATTAGGATTAGGTCTCTAAACACTTTACCAGTATTCATAACATTTAGAATTCACTTACGAATTAAGGGTTTCCACTTGATTGTTGGCAAAGGAATAATCCCATTTTCACTATGGACGGATTCCAAAGCCTTGGGAGCTGAGGGGAACTTTTCTGAAATTCTGACCGAGGACTGCAGATATAGCTGGCCTCTATACATTCCTGAATCAACCAGAACACTGTCAGTCATGCAATGATATTTTAAAAGGTTCCCCTGGATTTAATCCAATTAGATTAGTTCTAGTTATTTCTTTGTGTGCTACATAGCTCTTTCCAAAGAAGAAAACACAACCGGTGCACTTGAATTTGATTCAATGGTTACTCAACAAAAACAGAGGGGAGAATTATATACAAGGCACACACAGTATAGCTCCTTGAATAAGAGCACGTTTTTCAGAAATCACAGAAAAATTGTTCCAATAGAAAAATTAAAAAATAGAAAAGCCACTGTACTTTCATGAAACAAATAGCTTAAGTGAAGTAACTTTCTCCTTCAAGAAAGTTTATTTAAAAACCTACAATGCCAGACCTATGGCCAGCAATTCAGTCAAATACTATCATAGCCCCTGTATGACACCTGTCCCTTCTAATGCTTGCTTTGCATTGAAATTGAGACGTGGGTTGCAAATTGATAGTACTTATATAACTTTATAGTATTTAATGACCCAAACTAATTCAAATAATTAGATTCAAAAGTTACATTCAAGGCTTTTTCTCAACTGTCCAGAAACACACCAGAATTTGTTTTTCAGATCAGTTGTATAGATGCATTGAAGAAAAATAAACAAACAAAAAACCAATCTTTAAGAGGTAGTGAGCTGATATAGAGGTGAATATAAATACAAATACAGTACAGACAGTTGTAGACTTTGAGGGTAGATATGTAATTTTACATCATGCTCTACAATGAGAACATTTCTAAGCCTTTCTAAAATAGGTCTTGGGTAAAAAGAATATACTGTAGTAATTAGATATAAAACTGGACAAATGGCAATACAGCAGGGATGGAAATCCAAGTCTGAATCTAACGTCAGAGAACGTGTTCAGGAACCAGAGCTGGAGGGCACTCCTGGCATGGGAGGAGGAGGTAGGAACGCAGTGTAGACGGCATTGGACTCACCCAAGTACACGCTGCTCTCTGTGGCTCCGCGGGCTGCTTCCACGATGTCTTCCTCATCTTTCAAAACTTCCTCGTTAGAGGTATAACTTGTATCATCAAAAAGACTGATGGGAATGACCTTGCCATCTCTAACCAACCACGCAGATGCAATTGGAGTACAAAACTAAGCAAAAGAGGAAAACAAATTATAAATAATTCAAGAGGTACTTACGTAGTTTCAACTCATAAAATACCATTTAAAGCTGCAAATTTATTTTTTAGTGTGTGTGGTGCTAGGGATTGAACCCAGGGGTGTTGTACCTCTGAGCTATACTCCGAGTCCTATTTTATTTAATTTCATCTATTTATTTATTTATTTATTTATTTGTGGTACTAGGGATTGGACCCGGGGGCATTCTACCTCCAAGCTATACCCCCAGCCCTATTTAATTTTTATTATTTATTTATTTATTGTGGTACTGGGGATGGAACCCAGGGGCATTCTACCTCCAAGCTACACCCCCAGCCCTATTTTTTTTTATTCCTTATTTTGAAACAGGGTCTCACTAAGTTGCGTAGGGCCTCAGTAAGTAGCTGAGGCTGGCCGCGAACCCAGATCCTCCCATCTCAGCCTCCCAAGTACTGGGATTACAAGCATGGGCCACCACGCCTGGGTTTTATATTTTATTTTAAAATAAGGTTTAAGTTACTGAGGGATTAACTAAGGCGCTAAGGCTGGCCTCGAACCTGTCATCCTGCCTCAGCCAAGTTGAGAATAAGTTGAGAATCCAAAATGGTGGCTATTTCCCTCCGCCAATGAGCATGGTCAGCCGAGCGAGCAGGAACATGTTTATAAGCCTCAGTACTTTATTTATAAGCGGTAGGTACCTGGTACTCCCATTCCAGATGTCCTCCCTTCTTATTAAATGCCACAACCTTCCAGTCAGCAACTGAGACCTTTATCACCGTGTCCAAAATGGCCGCTTCCTGTTCTTTCACATCTGAAATGATTTTAGACTCTTCTTTGTTTCCACTGGGCTTAAAGGTGCCTTCAATAAATCCGGCTCTAGTTTCCATGTCTGGAATATACCGAAGTTCAAAGTGGCCAACACTGAAATTCCACCTTAAATTCACAAAGGTATGTTTTAGAAATTTACATTTAAATAAAGGGACCAAATAATATAGAACTCTCCTAGAACTGAAGGAACAAATACTAAAATTTTGTGGTGCGAAAACACACAAACCAAGGTAACTTTCTGGAAAGGAGTGCTCTGCGGATGCCTGCCACCAGAGGGCCTGGGGGAACTCTGTCCTGACCGTCAGGAAACAGCACCGCTGTGAGTCCCGGAGCCCCCGGGGGCCACAACAGCAGCCACACAGCAGCCACTGGACAGATGTCCTCACAGAAGGTAAGGAGCGTTCACACTTGAGAGAGTGATTTTTTTTGGAACACAATAAAGTCACTTTAAAAGGTTACATGCAGTCATCTTATCTCTTAATTATCTGGGCCCATCTCATTCACGTGCAGAGAAATTAATATATAGCAAGAAACCAAAGGAGAAAGCAAGGTGGATGCGTCGATTTCAGATTCTTTGAAAACTTCTCTTGAAGAAGCAACATGACCCAGTGTCCCAAACCTGAAGGTCACACCACCTCGGCCCCACGCTGACCTCGAATGACCAAGAGGTGGCCACGTCAGTTACCCTTCTTAGATTCGGTATCATCAGGCAGAAAGCGCCCTGATGTTTTCTCTACAGTTAGTACACAGAAAAATCCCTTATTGACAGCAAAATGTCTTATCACGTAGATATAAAATGGCCTAGAAAAAAATTCTGACCTCTTGTGAAAAAATGTATCCTTAAGATATGGGCCTCGGAACCCTACAGCTTTCCTATCCTGGTAACTCAGAATTCTGTTAACTTGTACTTCCGCTACGATGGCTGAGCTCCCAGTGGGCACTCAACTCTTTTTTTTTTTTTTTTTGCGGT